>MNCI01017692.1:218359-238422 GCA_015680685.1 Gnetum montanum
ACTAAGTGTTTGTGCAATGAATAGAACATAAAGGATATCACTCACATCGTTGGGAGCCTAAAAGAACCTTTGGGTTAATTAAAGAAAAATTTATATAACGGTAAAATTAGCACACCGATAACAATGTCTTCTTCTCATAAGAGCAACTCACCACCTAAGGACCATACACGAGATAGTTGGCAGCATAAAACACATAGCCGAAATCAGCCAAGTCCTAAACAATACAATATAGTTTATACTCATCCTGATGAGTATATTCCAAACTTTACCTTTATCCTCTATCAAGACGAACAGCTGCAATGGAGAGATTTGCAAGGTAACATCGTGTTACCCCCAAATCGATCAGTCTCTAACATGCTTTTCCGTGCTTTGGCACAGATTGACCTGACAAAATTGTATGCAGAATATGTTGTGGAAGACTTTGATTCAAGGGATTACTATCCCACAGAAGCACAACGTATGAGGGACTCAAGGTAGGGGAGCCAACATACACTGTTGAAGGGCAAAGAGGTCCCGCACGTCCTTAGTGAAACTAGAGATGGTGAACCATGTATAACTGGTTCGCTATCAAGAGATGTTTCCCCTCCTAACGATGGTGAGGAGGCTGGGTATTAGAACCTACGATCAACGATACATAACCCTAGTTCTGATGCCCATGAACACCAATTGTTCACAGAGGGAACAACAACTTATGCTAAGGATGGGCACTTAGATTTTCACCACAATCGGGGCCGTAGCAGCCAAAGAGAAGGCAAGAAACATCGTCATGGCGATGGTTCCCCTTCTTCTTCCAAGCGTTTAATCTAGGCTCTTAATTTAGCAACTTTTACAGCCAAGCGTTTATTCAGCTCCTTGGTTGTTTCAAGTTGCCCCTCCAAGATGATATTCTTGCCCCTTGCCTCTAGCAGCTTCAACTAGGTTACAATAATATTGTCTAGAAGGTCAAAGACATCCACAAGTAGTTGCCTAGTTTCCACTAGTCGATCTAGCAAATCTTCATGTTGTGCTGCATTTATTTTGCTGCTTGTGATCCTTGTGAACATTTGTACATCTTTGAGTGTAGTGATGTTTTTTGTAGATGCGATAGGTATGTTGAGTGTTTCGAAAATATGGTTAGTGACAACTTCTACTGCAGTCTCCTGCCCTTGGTGCTATATCACCAATATAGTTGCCCCTTCACCCTCCTCCAAGTACATGGAGAAGGTCGTAGCATTTCTAGAGATTTATGGGATTGGTTGTTATTTTGTGAGAGATACTATGACCTCTATGGTGCTCATATTTGACCTTGTTGGTAGCTATGTTCTTTGGGCTGAGCAAATAGATCCACCTCCACCCATCAAACTGATTGTCCGAGCCATCTCATTTAGGTGACTCATTGTTGGTCTATACATGAATGGGTCCTTGCCACTTGTGCCTGCTCATTGCTCTTATTTACTCAAGAGCCATTCCTAGCATTCATATAACCATTGGGTAGTTGCAACGATGTTTGGCACAATTGTTTGAGTGGCAGGTAGAGGTGGTGGTCGCTGATCCTCTTCTTGGATAATCATTGCTGGCATCTTGTCTTTCATCATTTCTACCCAATTGGTGGTTGGAACATGCTTGACAACATCACTGGTGTAACGGGCTATTCCTCCTCTTTGACAGAGTTTTCTAATGAGGCATGGAAAGGGGAATTCCTTCCTTCTATGTGATTTTCTTTAAATTGCTTCTCCATCTCTAGATAGATCAGTTGTGGAAGGTTGATAGGGAATCTCCTAAATAGAGTGGCGCATGCTCAAGTAGAGAAGCCAGTGATTTTTCTTGGCCTCACGTGGGATTGAGGTGGAAGGCTACAATCTTATAGTAGATCCTCTCTACTGGTGTGAGCACACCAAACTCCTTACGATTGACACCATAGCACCATTGAACCCATTCTTTCTTCATGTTAGGATCTACTTGAATTGGGATCTCAGCAAGGCTTGCCCTTGTTTTCAGTAACCTAAGCACTACAACAATGGCTTACACTGAGTAGGACATTAAGATGTCCATGATTTTTACCATTGATCCGAGCTACCTGTTGTTCTAGAATAGGAATGTCTCTCCCATGTACCACTCCTTAGTGGAAGTGATGATTGGTCACATGGGAGAGGCCTTTAGCTAGTCCTGCACTTCTTTTGGTGCTTGCTCCATGAATGGGCCAAAGTTTAACTACTATAGCACTGTTTTCTGGACCTCTCTTGATTTGATCTAATTCAAGCAAGCCTCTATTAAGATCATCTCTAGATTTTCTTGTGGTGTTGGTGCATCATCTCGATGGGAGTGTTTTGTTTCTACTGCTAGTTCTAGAATCTATTTGATAGATTCCACTTTTGCCTCTTTCCTAAGAGGACCTATGGCATGGGTTGCAAGTGGTTCTTCTTGGGCTTGCTCTTGGCCTCTTTCTATTCTAGGTCATTTCTCCCTTGGTTGAGACAGTCTTGCTTCTTGTGTGTGCTTTGCCTTTGGTGTCATCTACGGTTACAACGCATCCCTAGATTAGTAGATACAATCTGTACTTTAAATTTTTGAATACTTCTCACATTAGTTAGGTACACTTTGGCTAAGGTTGGACCATGGTAGATTGATTATTATTTTATTAATTAGTCATTGTAGATGTCACCAAAGTTTGTTAAGAAGGATTAACTCTTGTAATTTGGTGTTTAATAGTTGATTTTGTAGTTAAATATTTGTGGGAATTAGAAAAATGATGAAATATTTTCAGCCAAAAATGCATGATGAAGAGCTTATCTCCAGTAGCTATAGGGTCGAAGAACAGAGTGATTTGGATAAACGTTTAGGAAGTTATGGGCTTTGGAAGGTTCTAGGCTCTAAAAATTTGAAAAACTTTCTTGTCATTTGTGAGAAAATGTAAAATTTTTCAAGTGGAGTCATGTACATATATACTATTTTTCCTTAACATCGACGAGGCCCTGTATACATGGCTTTGTATACAGGTCTCCTTTGTTGACGAGGCACCGCATAGGTAACAATTTTCAATTTTGAATATCTTAGAAAATATAAGGAATTTTTTAATGAATTTGGGATCCATGGAATCCAAAAAAAGCCAAGAATATAATAAAACCATTGAAGAGAATCTTTAAATGCTCAAAAATTGAAAAATTTGATGGAGAACATGTTTAATGAATAAAATATGTAAAGGAGCATATGGTGTGATGTAAAAGATGGGCGTACGAAAGATTTTGATTGTGAGAATGTCTAAGGATAAGGTACTTAATGAACCCAACCAAGAGATATGCAAGTGGGTGCTCCCCATAGCATGTACAAGCCTTGTTTGCCCTTACATAACTTCAACTTAAGGACTCTGTGAGCCCCATAGGTGATTAATAGTCAATGGAAGTCAAGGATCAAAACATGGAAGATTCTACCAAATAATTCAAATATGTCAAACCAAGACATGAAATCAAGAACATGGACACTGACAATGAGGTGAATTATGATCAACATAGATGGATGATGGAGAGGGTGGAATGGAATTCTAAATTGAGATCATAAGAAGTCCCTTGTGGATTTGTGTTTAAAATGACCTGAGAAGATCCATCCTTAGTCCAAACCAAAACCAACCTCTTTTAGTGACTTTGCATCACCACTCCAAAACCAATACCCCCCTCCTTGAGACACAAGAGTGCTCACACACAACAACCACCATTCCATAAAGGGAATAAAAGAGAGGTAGGAAATGAGAGAGGGCCTTAGTTAGAGGGGACCTTCAGGCATGGGTAACATGTCTTTCTAGTTCCATAACTAGTGCTTGTAGCCCATTTTTTTGTCTAAGGGGTGCACTTTGAATTCCCATAATGTTTTTTTCTTCTTATTTATTATTATTATTTTTATTTTGTTTTATTTCTTTTTCTTTTTCTTGAATGGGAACCACACCATGCAAAGACGTTATTTGACTTCCTATCATTGGACAATATGGAACAGTAAGAGGTGTATGAAAAACACTCAAGCACCCAAGTAAATAAAAGAGTACAAAGAGTATTGAGTCCCCTTAAAGTCACACCCTATACAAACCTTTGAATCCTTCTCAATTTCAGAAACTACCAAGGTCACTAATTTATTAAAAGTTTAGTTAATGAAAGGGACATCAAACTTATAGAACAAGAAAAACATAGAGTTTGTGAATGGGTGGATCTTGTGGACTAACTACTTATTCCATGAAAAAGAAACCATGACTCACCCATCGATACAAAAATTTAAAAATAGAAACTAGACATTAGTAAACAAAACATAAAGCACAAACCACCATTAGTAATAGCTACAGCACCATTGTGTCCTATTAGCACAAAGCACGTTTATTAGCAAAAATTTGAAAATCACACTCAAATAAAACAAAGTAAAATATATAAGAAAATGTAAAAATATTCAAGAAAGATTCAAACGTACTAATGATGGTGTAAAACAAAAAATGGTGTAAAATAGGAAAAATATTTAAAATCTAAAAGATGTAAAATAAATAACTATAAAGACAAAAATGTGTAAAACAAGAAATAGAAAAACTAAGAAGCCATATGGGTGATTAACATGGATGGCCATCTCTCCAATGATTGAGTTGGAAGGAGGAATTTCGAAAAATTGAGCATGGTTGTTCATCCGTTGAGGTATATGTTGCATTGGCTTGCTTGGGCTCATGTAAAAGCTTTACTTGTTGGATTTTAACCAACTGCTTTTTATTTGGTCTCTCAGGTTTGTATATGGTCATGGCCCCAAAAGGAAAGGTTTTATCAATTATATAAGGTCCCTCCCACAATGTTTGGAACTTTTTTTTCTGAGATACATGTGTGGGATTCCAATAGAGAACCTTATCTCTTGGTTGAAATTTCACTTTCCGTATTCTCAAGTCATGTCATTGCTTGTTGAATGCCTTATGTATTTCATTCAAAGATAGGGCCACTAATCAGTTTTCGTCTAACATGTTAAGGTTGATCAATCTTTCTTTTTGTGCTAGACTAAGGTCAAGGTTTAGTTCATAGGCTGTTGGGAGTGTATGAAGCTCGAATTGAATCAGGAGTGTTGGAAGTTTCTAGTACATTAGCTCATAGGAAGAGTAGTCAATAGGGAGTTTCCATGTTGAGCGATAGGCCTAGAGGACATCATTGATTTTTGTGCTCCAGTCTCTCTTATATTTTCTTATGGTCCTTGTTAGGATCTTTACCTCTTCTTAACCATTGGCTTAGGGATGATAGGGTGTTGTTAAATTATGTTTGACCCCCAAGCATTGCATAAGTGTTTTAAAAGTGGCACTTGTAAAATGAGTTTCATTGTTAGAAAATAGTGCACGTGGCATCCCAAACTTGTTTACAACATTTTGTTATATGAATTGAACAACAATGGATGATGTATAGTCAGTGACGGCTATTGCTTCTGTGCATTTGGTGTAGTAGTTGACTGCTACAATGATATATGTCTTTCCTCTATTCGTGTGGTCATCCCACCATCTCATTGATAGCGTTCACAAAATCAAATAAACTGGTGGGCATCCCTGAAGATTGTAGGCCAATAGTATCCTGCCATTAGGATTTTTATGACCGTGTATCTCCCTGCATAGTGGCCTCCACAAGGGCCTTCGTGAGCATACTAGAGAATGCGTATTTGATCTGCATCAAGGACATACCTACGAACCAAGCCATTGATGCATACCTTGTAAAGGTATTTATTGATTTCCATGAAGTACTTTTCCTGATGAAGAAATTGTGGTTTCTTCCTAAAGTCTAGATCTTATGGCATCTCTTGAGTAAGAAGGTAAGTGAGGATGTCATTATATCATTTTGTTTCTGTGGGCACTTCGTCATTTATTGCTCCTATAAAGAGGAGTTCATCTAGAAATTAATCAGAAAGTGTACTCTCCTTCTCTTTGTTATTCCATCTTAACCGACAGAGGTAGTCAACGATAACATTTTTGGTCCCTTTTCGATCTACCATTATGAGATTGAATTCCAAAAAGATCACAAGCCACCATATGATACGAGGGCTCACCATTGGCTTATTCATTAGGAAGTGGATAGCATTATGATTTGTGTGTACAAACACTTTGTAGCCAAGCACATAGTGCCTAAAATTTTTAAGAGCGTATACCACTGCCATCAGTTCTTTCTCAATTGTGGTGTAATTTAACTATGCACCCATAATGCTTTGGCTCATTCAGTGGATGTAATATGGATGTTTCTTATTATCTAACTATGTAAGCATGGCTCCCAAGGCATAATTGGATGTGTCCATCATTATATGAAATGATCTAAACTAGTCTAGTGCCCTTAGAATTGGAGTTTCCGCAAGTTTATCTTTTAGTTGTTAGAATGCATGTTCATACTCTTTGGTCCAAATGAATGAAGCATCTTTCTTTTGTAAGCTCGACCAATGGCTTTAAAATCTTAGAGAAAGTCTCTATAAACCGTCGATAGTAGCCAGTGTGTCCAAGGAATGATTGAATGTCATTGTCTTTAGTTGACGTCTAATTCCTTGGATGGCCCTTATCATTTTCGAGTTTACCTTAATCCCTTCTTGTGAAATTCAGTGCCCCAGTACTCTGCCCTCCTAGACCATTAAATGACTTTTCTGCCAATTGAGCTTAAGGTTTATTTCAACACATCTTTTTAGCACCTACCCAAGGCAATTTAGGGCTTGCTCAAATATAGCCCCATAGGTAGAGAAGTCATCCATAAATACTTGTACCCCATTACCAATCTACTATTGGAAAATACTAAGGACCAAGTGTTAAAATGTTCCAGGGGTATTGCATAGACCAAATGGCATCTTACAATATGCAAAAGTTCCCCAGGGACTTGTGAATGTTGTCTTGGCCTGATCTTTGAGTGCAATTTGGATTTGGTTATAGCCACTATAACCATCGAAGAAGCTATAATAACAATGCCTAGATATGGTGTCCAACACTTGGTCCACAAATGGTAATGGAAAATTATCTTTAAAGGTTGCTTTATTCAATAGCCTAAAGTCAATGTAGACCTACCACTTGTCATCTTTCTTTGACATAATTATGAGTGGATAACCCACTCACTATTTGTGATGGATAGATGAACCCCACCTTAAGGAATTGTTCTATTTCCTCTTTGACAATATGCTTCAACTTGGGATTCATCCACCTCTGCAACTACCTTCTTAGCTTTATGGCCAAGTGAATGTAAATATGATGCTGGCATATCCATGGATCAATTTTAGTTAGCTCAAGATATGACCAAGAAAAGGCTATTGGACATTTGTTGACCACTTACAACAGCTTGTCTTTTTTTTAAGAGCAAGATTTTCATTGATTATAACTAGCTTGCCATTGTTTAAAAATGCATACTTCATGCTGGATGGTAGAGTTTTTAACTCTAGGGGCTCTTGCTTAAAATTATCAAGAATTACCAACACTCCCCAATAAGTATCATCATCTTTACCATTAGAGAGTTGGTGATGAAGTTTCTTAAGTTCATCCATGCCTTCAACATAAGCACATGTTAGGCTCTTAGTTGGTTCCATGCATAATGTGCTAATATTAAAGTTAGTTATCAGCCACTAGGTGCCCTCTTGTTTTGTGGTTGCTGTGTATAGGCACCTTTGGATATTTATTTCTTGTGCACATTGATTACATGCTTTGATGACTGTACTATTAATGAACCATATTTTTTGCATGCAATTACACCCATTATCATTGTATGCAATGCATGAAACATGCTTCTTCTCTAGTCATCTAAATTCATTTTCCTTAGAGATTTCCAAGGAGAGGTCCCTGATGCCCATTTGTGCATCCATAGTGCTTAACCACACACATCCCATAATGATAGAAAAGTATCTTTTGTAGTTTTCAACCTTGATCACTAGAAAATTAGTAAGATAGGACCACCCACAAACTATGGTCATAATATCTTCCACTAATCTCAAAGGAAAAGTGATTTATTAGTCTCCAAATTCTAGATGGATATTGCTCTTCTTGAGAGGTGGTAGGTTCTAGGCCTTGTACATGTCATAAGAGATGATATTAACACCAAAACCATAATCAAGAAGACCCTTGCATGGCTCATGTCCAGCAATCTGCAAGTAAATAAGAGGTTAGATCCTTTCGTGGGAAGGTTGCCAGTGTTGATCCAATTGGAAACAACATGAGTTAACATCACGGTGCAGATCTAAGGTGGTGTTTGGTTTGAAGAATGCTCGAATGTGTTTCATGCAAAGTGATGGGACACGATATCACAGTCCACCACAATGTTTATAAATAAGAAGTGGCTCTCCCTTGTTTATAATCATAGTTTAGATGGTAGCTAGACTTTGGCAGTTTGATCCCTCCAGAGTTAGATTATTTTTTCTGTGTTTGCCCACAGTGTGGTGAATGTAATTGTACGACATTCTTTATTCAAGTGTGATGTACTTGGATGAGCACATGACCAGCAATAAAGATCGAGATTACTTCATCATTGTAGCATTCACTTTGTTTATTTATTTATTTGTTATTTACTACTTTCTTAATTAGTTTCTCTCACCCTTATCTCCTAGTAACGCGGAATGAGTACGACTTGATTACGAGCATTTAAGTGTGACTACTTGGTAACCCAGTGGTGTACCTAGGATCTGCGCTTGGTAATCCTAGTGGTAGTCATGCACGAAGTCCAAGATATGTATGGATAATCAAGAAACGATTGCTCATTACACTTAGGCTAGATTAGATTTTCTTACCTTTTCCTCCTAGCTTAGCTTAGTTAATATTACTTTCCACTACCTTCAGGAGTAGCATTAGATTAGGATCACATCATACACCTCACTCTAGACTAAACCATACGTGATAAATATAATACTAGTCCAGGTGGGAAGACAACGAACTACGACCTAAGGTTAATGATCTAGGTGCCACAACTAGTCCGTATGCGGAGTTCGACCGAATCGCGCATGCTACGCTCGTATTCATATGGTTGAGTGTAGGGGTATCTCGCCACTCATCATTGGCGCTGTTGTCGAGGATGGTGCTAGTTATCTAGATTAGTTATATCATACAAGGTCACTGTAAAAGAACTTAATGATATATCACTTAGAAAGAAGAAATAATTATTAAAAAGTCACACCTAATTCACACACAAGTTCACAACCATGCCTCTCCTACAAGACGATAATAACAGCACACTTAGTGAGGAAGTTCATTGGAGAACCAACAAACTATATGACGATGAAGATTGGAGTATATAACCTGAAGTGGGAGTTTCTTATAAAAATGAACAAAAACAATGTCATCGCAACACACGAAGACATAACTTACTCGATGACGATGAACCCCCGCTAGTCACTACAAGCTTATTGCAAATACAAGAGGCCGTTCGAATCTCACGTAGGCATCATAAAGAGAGCCAACTACCCAGGCTTGATTTAAAAAACTTTCCCAAATTTTCAGGAGGCTATGACTTAGATTAGTATCAACATTTACAAGCCTTCTACGATGCCTGCACATGGAATAATATTGATAACGGGTGGAAAAAACTTAAGCTCTTTCCTATGACACTCGTTGACCAAGCAAAAGTATGGTATAGATCATTAAAACAAAATTCGATATGACACTGGTCAAAAATGGTAAAAGTATTTGATGAAAAATATCAAACCTATGCAAGAGTGTCAGCCTTGAGGAAACAAATCCAAAGATGGAAACAAGCACAACATGAACCTTTGGACATGGCCTTAGAAAGATATTATGCACTGTTAAATAATTGTCCAGACCATGGGTTTTCCGAGGAAAGGCTAATGTACCATGTCATTGATGGGCTATGTAATGAAATAAGAGAGACCTTAGGAGTATATGCCAAAGGTCAACTATATGAACTACAAACCCATCAAGTCCAAGAGCTTATTAATCGGGTAGCAAAAGAAGAAGGAGAATTAGCTCGATGGAAGAGTGTTGAAAAACATCAACGGGACCAAAATCTCAACTTAACAAAGGTCCAGGATCATAAAAAGGATAAATCAACCAATCTCAAGGTGGAAACATCATCTTTGCCAATACAACAATCGTTAGAAGAAGCCGAGGCAAAGATCAATAAGATGTTGGAATGGATGTATCAAAAGTGTGGAGAATATATCAACAATATTGGAGATAGAGTTTTGATAACCCAAGAAGCAGGATGAAATAGTAGACATTCAGAAAAAAAAATAAAGGGAATAAGTGCTCAACTACCAATCCTACGTATGAATGCAACATATGCCTGTACGGTCACCCCAAAGGCCAATGCCTAGTATTGTTACATTTACAAGAGCACTGGGGAAACACATTACATCCAGAGTTCGTACAGAGGTATTGTGTTCAATCACAGTGGCAACAATACCAATCGTGGGGAAGACCACCCTTAGACTGGAGGCACCCTTCATATTATTTGAATCCAAACGCATATCTTGTTCAACATCCTGTTTCTCCAACTGGGCCACCGCACTTTGTCTCACCACAGTACTATTCTCCACAATACTATCAACCCATGCCTCCAACACAACCACCACCTTGTGCACCTTATATTCCTCCTAACTTTCAACATTCTTATTCTTTCCCTCCTTCTACAATGTCACCAACTATTTCTAAGGTGCTTGCACCACCGCAACAACCCACGAACATCACTTGTGCTAATACTTCTAACAGCAGTGAGAAGCCTCCTCAACATCAAAAACGCCCCTTCTTTAAACACGGCCGTAAGAAGGGACAACATAATTCAGAGGCCATTGCATCTTCCAACTCAGCACAAGTCCCACATTGTGGTGCACCCTTACCTTTGAACCCAACGCCTCATGTAACTTTATCAAGGACACCATCAAACACTCCAACAACCATAAGGCCCAATGAACACAACCATGAGAGGAATCATTCTAATCCTTGCATACCACCTAATGGTCACCAATATCATAGTGGGTCAACTCGTTATCCAGGAACTACATCGTATAAAGTGCCCCACTATGCTCATTATAATCAAGTGTGTGAACCCCAAGGGGATAAGTATAGACCGGTTTCAATACTTCCAATATGCAAGGATCCTTATCTTCCATTTATTAATCCTTTCCATACTCAACTAATTAGTTATGGGGGATACCCCCCATTTCAATAATAAGCAGGATTAATAAATATTTTTTATTTTTTAAAATTTGTTAATTTTTGTCTTCCAATTTTTCATTTTTCAACTTTTTGTTTTATCTTTTTATCTTTTTGTGTTTTGTTTTTTTTTTTTTACATTTTTGTAAGTAATCTCATCTACGAATAAAACACTCATGTGGATCGTTGGTTGAGGTGTGTTCTATGTTATTAAGTCATGAGTGATTAATTATTTGGAACAGTGAGCCCATTACACCCACTCATCCACTCTACAAATAAGAGGTTCTTTTTGACGGTACAGTGATATTCTTGATAGTTCAAAAACTTAAAATTAATTTTGTGTTCATTATACCCAGAATGAAGAAGGATGGACCAAGAGGGAATGATTAGGGTGTGACATCAAGGGGACTTGCGGATTCTCTTTGGTGACGTCTGTGGGAGTTATCATGCAACGTGGTTGTACTAAGATCCTTGTAGATCTAACAAAAATGGGAGTAAGGGTAATCAAAAGGGCACTCAAAAATAAAATGCTATTCTAGGGGGTCCCACTGGAAAGACATGCACCCATGCCTGAAGGTTGGCGATTGCTCTGGATTCAGCATTCAAAAAACAAAGAAAGAAAACAAGAAAAGAAAAGAAAAAAAAAGTGCCATAAAACAAAAATCACTCCTCCCTTAAATTAAATGCCAAGTGATCATACACCTTGTTGTTGTGGTACTCTCATAGTTGTTTATCATGGGATGAAACAATGCGATGTCACTAATTAGAAGGATGGACTTGTCCTAATCTTGGAACGATGGGTTAATGACACCTTAATCATGCTTTAGACATAGGATTCATTGTGCCCTGGGTCAGTTACCTCACGTCCCAATCTCTACAATCCCTTCTCTACTTCATCTCATCTCACTATTCATGTAATTGTAACTTGTGTCCCATGTAGCATAGAATTTTCATCTCATTCCGATGATAATTACATGTGTGTGTTTTGTGGAGTTAGTGCGGATTACGTTTAACCCTTCTGGTGCCCACTGACACTTTAAGTGTAGTTACACAAGGGCATTATAGGTTGAAACCTGCTTTGGGGAGGACCCACTTGTATAATTTTTCATTATTTTCACTGATTCTCTAGCTCACACACACCATTTCTTACCCTCAGCTTAATTTTTTAATTGATTTTCTTTCCCTATTATTATCCCTCTAAATTTCAATGTTCCAATGTATCATTACATATCCTTTTTCTTACCACCCAAGATTTTCTTGATAAATTCACACCATCATCATTAATGGTGCCTTTTAGATCAATGAAATTACCCTAGAACATCTTAATCATTTCCAATGTCCTCAATATTCAACATTAATTTCAAGAAAATCATTAAAACTTCGGTATTTCTCATGTATCTCACATCACTAGGGATGAGATATTGCGTACGCGATATCGTGTCCCATGTGATATCGCATATGCGATGTATCGTACGTGATATTGCGTCCTATTTACCTATAAATAGGTACCCCTGCCACAACACTTAGCAACATTTTTCCATTCACGTGGGGGGAGTTGTTGAAATTTTTCTCTGTGACTTACAATTGTGTGACCCTTATTTTTTCACTCATCTCTCGCTTGCTGGTACTTTGATTTTAATTCCGTTTGAACCTGCTTGAACCCGGAGTGTTTAGCTTAGTTGTGGGGCAGAGACACTTGTCAAAAATTGCCTAAATTTTTTGAAATTTATCATCACCCAAAGGACATCAATTAGGGTAATTAACACTTAGAATAATTATGCCTAAAACTCATATAACCCTTAGGTATACTGGGAGATTAAAAATGGAAACCACCTAAGTCACAGGACTCATTATTACAAACTTTTAGGCATGATCAAACATTATAATATAAGATCTTTAATTAAGACAAGTAGTAAGGTATAACTTGATTTCCAAAACAACCTTACTAATGCTTGACTCGTGTGATTGCAGATGGCCTCAAAACATGCACAGTAGGAGGGTCCTATTCAAGGTGGGAAGAAATGATCTCGGAGAGGTGGAAGACAAGACCTTGCTGGACAACATGCATAACAGGAGGAGCACTCATTTAGCATCTATCAAGATGAACCTCCTACCAGACGGTTGGGGCAGGTAGAAGTGGGAGCTGTTGCTGCACCTGAATTGGGACAACAACTCACGTTGCCCCTGGAGTGTGTTCAGGCTATTCATGAGAAGTCCACATTCACTGCAGTGATTGTGGAGTTGGACTTTGAACCTTTTGTAGAGTTCACTCTTGAGGCTATTAGGGATCACCTCAAGGGATCTCCCTTATGGCCTATCCTCTCTGAAAGCAGTGCCTGGTACCTAGGAGAGACGTACTACTTTTGGTACAATAGGAAGCAAGGCACAACTGTTAACATTTATGGTGTGACAGTTGACTTCTCTACGTAGGCTATTTTGAAAGTGTTAAACCTTCTGAATACAGGGTGGCTTATGGCAGAGACAAAGCTTTTGGTAAGCTGACGATGGAAGAGAGAGTTTATTTCAAAATCGGGACATATCACCTCTTCCCCACAAAAGGATTAAAAAGAATATCTACGTATGCGGCTAGAGGATGTGCAGTGTTGATGGGAAAGGTTAACGCTAACCTTCCCCATTTATATTTGATGGAGATCTTAAGGCGATTTGAAGAACAGAAGACATGGAAGATTGTGCTGCCTTTCCCCTGTCTTATCAGAAAGTTTTGCCAACATGCGGGTATTCGGGGATACACTAATGACGTCCTCTGAAAAGCCAAAAATGCTTCATACGCTGAATTGCTAAAGGCGCTAGCTCCAAAACAGAGCACTGGTGAAGAGCTGAGACTAGATGAAGAAGAAGAATAGATGATTGGACCACCTACAACTCAACTTGCAAGACCCAGTCAACCTCCAGCCATGGGTCCTAGCCAGCAACAAGAAGCATGACCTAGCGCAGGTCAAGATCAGTCGTCGCTGCCGCAAGACTACAGACCGTCGATGAGCCATCTTAGGGCCATCGTTGAAATAGTCAGTTGGGAAATTCATGATGATGCAAACCTCTTCCACGTCATCAATGATGCTAGTTAGCCTATAGTTTCATTAGATCACACAAGGGGTGAAATATCCATTCAAACAGGACAAGGGAAAAGTAGATGGTCACAACAGATCTCAGGAAACGCGACATCTATTCAGGTGTAGTTAGAGACTAGTGAAGGGGCCACTATGGTGGTCATGCAACACCAGAATGCCGTGAGAGCTACTAAGGTGGTCACTTACTACATCAAAGAATCTTTCAATGTACCTGTTGTGCCACCGACAGATCTCTCAGGAGCACGAGATGCTCAAACTCTTGCTGGAACCTCAATGACTCCTGCAAAACATGAGGATGTACTTGACAGATTGCTTCAAACAGGGCAAGTAATGACATCTCTGTTTGACATCCCTTAGGATGTCACAACAATTCAATCAGACCTCATTTCCACGAAGGGGAAGCTGGTCATATCTGAAGTAAGGGCTGAGCATGTTGAAGCTGAAGTGCAGAAATTACAAGAGCAGCTCGTAGCCTTACAAGCAGCACAACGGGACCCTCTACAATTTGTTCTCGCAGACCAGCTAGATAACTTTAGAATAGAGCAACTGACCAAATTGACCGTAGAGAATAAAAGGGTGGTGGAAGAAAAGGAGAAGGCTATTTGGGATGCCTCCGCAGCAGAAGCACAAACTCATGCGCATCTTAAGGCACTCAAGGCCTTAGAAGAAGAGAATAAGTAGTTGGTTGCAGATAACCTTCGGTTGACCTCTGTAGAGAAGCAAAAGAATGTTCTCGATGAACACTTTCATCAGCTACGAGAACAATTCATTCAGGTCAATGGTGATGTAAGCCATTTAGCTAGAGAAAATTGAACCCTCTCAATGGAGGAGGTACGTGCTATTCGCCAAAAATTAGCAATTGAGATAAGCGCGTGGCAGAATGAGGCTAAACGACATGAGAAGCTGAAGGAGCACTTCTGTGATCAGGTGGGGATGTATAAGCAAATCCTGGAGAAGGAGATCCATACGGTCAAGGCTCAAATCAATACTATCAGTGCTCAACACACTGATTGGAGGGCCATATTGGACACCTATGCCTTCGCCCACCAAGCGAAAGTTAAAAATCAGGACCTACAGATCCAGGACTTGACAGAATACATGGATTTGGCAAACCTCAGATATGCCAACCTTGCTATGTTAATAGCAAGGCACTCAAGAATAGAGCTCGAGCAGCATGTAGCTTCCACCCATATCAAATATGAAGTAGAATTTGCAGAATGTAAGAAGCTAGTTGAAAAGCTGGATGTTGCAAATTCTGAGCTCGAGGTGGTAAAAGCAAGCTACCAAGGGAAAAATATGTTGCAACCAACTTAGCTTGACGGCTAACAGATCTTCACGAATACAAAGAAAAAGCCAAAACCTATGAGGAGGAACGACAGGTGTTCGCGGCGTGGTATGTCAAAGCCAACCAGATTTTCCTGCAACTACCCTATCCGTGGGAAGTGTCGACTCTGTTAAATATTGGAACACTAGCATGGATGACACAAGATCCTTGAACCGAAGAGGAGAAGCTCCAGGCCATACTTCAATGCCATCAAGCTTCAAAGCCTGGGGCACATGACAAAGGGAAAGCGCCCATGGAGGAGCCACTGCCACCAGGAACTACATGAGTTCCAAATTTTTGTAGTTGTAGCATTTTTTCTATGTTGTGTCTTTCCACACTACGACATCATTCCATTTCTTTTTCCAGTTAATAATCCCATACCTATCCACTGTGTAATCAATGGAGCTTGTTCTCTTTGTAGCTCAAGGACGAGTTTTTATTCAGTCGTGGGGGTATGATGGGACGTGATATCACATGGGCCACGATATCGTGTACGCAATATCGCAGTCTGCTGCAATGTTTATAAATAAGAAGCGGCTCTCCCTTGTTTATAAGCATAGTTTATATAGTAGCTAGACTCTGGCAGTTTGATCCCTCCAAGGTTAGATTATTTTTCCTATGTCTGCCCGTAGTGTGGTGAATGTAATTGTACGACATTCTTTATTTGAGTGTGACATACTTGGATGTGAACATGACCAGTAATAAAGATTGAGATTACTTCATAATTACAGCATTCACTTTGTTTATTTATTTAATTGTTATTTACTACTTTCTTAATTAGTTTCTCTCACCCTTATCTCCTAGTAACGCGAAATGAGTACGACTTGATTACAAGCATTTAAGTATGACTACTTGGTAACCCAGTGGTATACCTAGGATCTGCGCTTGGTAATCCCAGTGCTAGTCATGCACGAAGTCCAATATGTGTACGGATAATCAAGGAACAGCTGCCCATTACACTTAGGTTAGATTAGATTTTCTTACCTTTTCCTCCTAGCTTAGCTTAGTTAATATTACTTTCCACTGCCTGTAGGAGTAGTGTTAGATTAGGATCATATCATACACCTCACTCTGGACTAAACCATACATGACAAATATAATACTAGTCTAGGTGGAAAGACATCGAAATGCGAGCTAAGGTTAATGATCTAGGTGCCACAACTAGTCCATCTGCGAAGTTCGATCGGATCACGCGTGCTACGCTCGTATTCGTATGGTTGAGTGTAGGGGTATCTCGCCACTCATCACAAAGGATGAGGGCATTGGGGATATAACGTGACCAACTACATTAGGTTGTGAAGGTTTGGAAGGACTATTGGGTTGAAAAAATAGTCATTTTCTAGATCAATTGTTTGAACCATTTGGCTGGAAGGCTAGTTGTAAATTTATAGCCCTCGTAGCATTTTGTTGGTATGGCTGTGGGGGAATTTCACATTACATGGATAAAGCAAGAGGTAACTTGGTTGAGGGTGGAGGGATGTGTGTAGATAGATGTGGAGAATGGTAAGGCTATGGATGCTCTCCTTAAGTAGATGGTGAATAAGTTCAATGGTAGTCTAGTGGGTAATAGTGATGTTGAAATGATGCATGGCTTACAAAGCTTTGTGCAGAAACGGGTTGCTAAACATAGTACCCGTATAGATCTAATTGTTTGTAGGGGTACAATTGTCTTGGTGATGGCATTCCCCATGATTATGATTGGTGCCATTGCTAGTATTGCTTGTATGGTCAAGGTGGAGCTCCACTTAGATAATAAGCTTGCTGTTGTTGGTGAAATTTCCTTAGATTACCTTGAGGATAAGATAATTGTTTGGGTTCTTGCCTACATGCTAGTTGAGGATTACACACATACACCCCAGACTCTTGTAAGTGTGACACCACAAGGCAACATCCCTTTGGATGTTCATATTGATAGATGTCACATCCAACATCATCATCAGAGTCTATCTCCACAACTTCTTCTATTGTAGTAGCTTTGTTGTTACCTCTCTAGTAGGCACATTCACCTTCTTTCCACCTCTTGCTCTTTGGATGCTTTAGCAATCTTCATAGCAGTTTGAGATTTTTTATCCAAAGACTCTTATAATTTATCAACATTTACCAAAATATTGGAAATAGATTTTTGGATAGGCAAGGTTTTCCTATTCACCATTGATGAGTGGTGAGGTACCCCTACACTCAACCATACGAAACAAGCGTAGCACGCGCGATCCGGTCGAACTCCGCAGACTAAATGCCTACACGCCCCATGGAACACTTGGGATTAATCATTCATTGTCTTCCCAGACTTGTAGTTGTCACGGTGTATGGTTAAGTAAGTCCGAGGTAGATGATTTTTATAGTCTTTTAAATGTTTTTCTCCTATGCTAAGAGTGAAGGGTTGAGAAACTAACTAACTCTAACTAATGACTAATTCTAAATTAACTAGCGTTAGCATCCGTTCCCACTTACCGTACACACCTTGAACTATGCAACTATGGCTACCAAATGCTAATCGTTATTGGGATCACCACACGTAACACATGTGCTTGAAGTGGTCGTACTGAGGCCCTTAACTAGCCTAAACGTAATGAGCAGTCGATTCCTTGACTAGCCGTACATATCCTTAGATGCTCATAATCAAGTCGTACTCATTCCACATTCTAGGAGATAAGGGTGAGAGAATCTAATCGCGATGAGCAGCTGATTTCTTGATTGGCCGTACACATTCGTCAATGCTCGTAATCAAGTCGTACCCATGTCGCGCTAATGCAGGTAATAAATAACATGTAAGAAATAACATGTAATAAATCCTATTCCATGCACTGCAAGGTTTATCCACAAAGCTTGTCTTTATTGCCGTACACAACTTGCGTTTAGGTACAAAGCTGCTCAAATAAAGATCCATTCACTTGGGGACTCCTACTGCGGGCACATGGAAAATATTCAATCTCTGGAGTGATCAATCTGCCATAATTTCCCTACTTTAAGCCTAGGATGGAAAATAAGGGGAGTGCCGCCTCTTATTTATAGATTTGACGGCGGACCACGATATCGTGTACGTGACATCGCAGGGGATGATGCGATATCGCGTACGTGATATCGCGGCTCATGCAGATCGCATCTCATCATACCCCCATGACTGAATGAAAACTTGTCCTTGAGTTCCTTACAATAATATTAGGAAGGTATGGAATTATTAAGGGGAATGGAACTAATGGGATGACATGTGAACGGATCATCATTACAAGACTTGACAAAACTGGTGTTCATGACAACAAGGGTGAACACCTTATTACAATGACATTAGCCCTTAGTTGGCAGCTGAGAAAGAAAGAGAGAGAGAGAAAGAAGTGTTGCTACTGCCAACGCCAAAATTGTGCCTTTGTTGTCCATTTGTAAGTGCACCATCAATCTTGCTCCTTGCATAGCTGCTTCAGTGCTACTCCATTCCAAGTGTTTACTCCAGATCCAATCTATTGTTTGTATGATCGCCATCTGCACACACAACACAATCTTATATTAGCAAGGGTAAATGAATCATCCTGTAATTGATACCTTACTTCGATGTAGGTCCATTGGCTAGGTTGTGGTATGGCTAATATAGATCTGGGGATATCTTAATAATGACTACCAAAGGTGTAGGGGTTAGGAAAGAATTGAAAAATTTGGGGCTAAGAGAAAATCGAAAAAATCGGGCTCCGTACCCCCATGACTAATCGTGAACCTCCGGTAGTGTTAGAATGGAGAAAGAAAACGAGTAAGAAAGATAGATAAAAAGGGACAACTATGGCATCGAGGAAATGGATGTCAAAATGGAAATGAACAAAATAAAATTAATTGCAAAAATGTTAGGGGAAAGAATTTAACTAATGCTCCAAATAGGAATGTCAGTGGGTCCTCCCCAAAGCAGGCTCATGCCCTTAATGCCTTGACAAACCCACATTCAAAGAGTCCGTAGGCTCCGGGAATGTTATTGGGAACAAGAGTTAAAGTCTTAACCATAAGAATTTACCAAAAAGAAAATAATGCATCAACCAAAATATATACACTAATGATACAACCGGCAATGAGGTGAACAATGGAGAGAAGGATGGAGAGAAGAGAATGGAATGGAATCCCAAGAACAAGGTGGTGTACAGNATCAAAAACAAAACATCTAAGCACCCAAGAGAACGGCCAACACAAAAGCATCAAGTTCCCTTGAAGTCACACCCTTTTCAATCCTTGAGTCCTTCCTTAGTTTGAGAAATACCCAGTCACCAATTCGTTTAAGTTCTTATTAGAAGGGGACTGTACATTTCCAAGCCGAGAGAGACCATAGAAACTAGTGGATGGATGGATGAAGTGGTCTCATTGCCTGCCATATCAAAAGAAACATACCTTAGTATCAACATTGTGACTTAAAGGTAAAAACCAAACATTAGCAATCAATATGAGAATAGTTCTTACCATCAGTTCGAACACTTATTGGGTGACAAACTTACAGGGTGGATCACACATACACACACACAAAATGGAAAAAGTATAACAGTGTTGTAAAACAAAAATTAGAAAAGTTAAAGAAATTTGTAAAACAAAAATG
>MNCI01017692.1:241801-254751 GCA_015680685.1 Gnetum montanum
GTTAATCATTCGTTGTCTTCCCAGACTTACTTGTAGTTGTCACAGTGTATGGTTAAGTAAGTTTGAGGTATATGATTTTTATAGTCTTTTAAATGTTTTTTTCCTTTGCTAAGAGTGAAGGGTTGAGAAACTAACT
Source organism: Gnetum montanum (assembly GCA_015680685.1). Lineage (NCBI taxonomy): Eukaryota > Viridiplantae > Streptophyta > Gnetopsida > Gnetales > Gnetaceae > Gnetum > Gnetum montanum. The sequence continues at coordinate 241,938 of MNCI01017692.1, forward strand.
AACTCTAACTAATGACTAAGTCTAAATTAACTAGCGTCAGCATTCGTTCCCACTTACTGTACATACCCTGAACTATGCAACTGTGGCTACCAAATGCTAATCGTTACTGGGATCACCACACGTAACGCATGTGCTTGAAGTGGTCGTATTGAGGCACTTAACTAGCCTAAACGTAATGAGCAGCCGATTCCTTGACTAGCCGTACACATCCTTAGATGCTCGTAATCATTCCACATTGTAGGAGATAAGGGTGAGAGAATCTAATCGCGATGAGCAGCCAATTCCTTAATTAGCCATACACATTCGTCAATGCTCGTAATCAAGTCGTACTCATGCCGCGCTAATGCAGGTAATAAATAACATGTAAGAAATAACATGTAATAAATCCTATTCCATGCACTGCAAGGTTTATCGACAAAGCTCGTCTTTATTTCCGTACATAACTTGCGTTCAGGTACAAAGCTGCTCGAATAAAGATCCGTTCACTTGGGAACTCCTACTGCGGGCACATGGAAAATATTCTATCTCTGGAGTGATCAATCTGCCAGAGTTTCGCTACTTTAAGCCTAGGATGGGAAATAAGGGGAGTGTCACCTCTTATTTATAGATTTGGCGGCAGACCGCGATATCGCATATGCGACATCGCAGGGGACGACGCAATATCGTGGCTGTTGCAATATCGCATCTCATCAACCATTTCATCGAGTGGTGACTCCTCCTCATCATAGAATCGAATCTCCCTTTTCCTTATGGAAGGATCCCTATTATATTCTTCTACACTTTCCCTTTTTCACAACTCATCTTCTTCTTTTGCTACCTACTCTATTAACCTTTGGATCTAATGATCTCTTAGTTCGAATAGTCTCCCTTGAGCATAAACCCCAAGAGCTCTTCTAGTTTCTGCTCTAAGCCCATCTATGATGTGGTAGAGTTATTTCCTCTAAAAATAATCATGGCCAGGGCATCAATGTAAGAGAAAATAATATCTACCCATGGCAGCATCCAAGGGTTCACGTGTTCTTTATTTCTAGCCTTGGATTTGCGTTGTCAAATTAGACACTTTAAAGTATGTTTGGTATTTGTCATTGAATAGCTCAAGCATTGTACTCCATCAACATATAGATTCCAGCTCCAAGGACCAGTACTAGCTTTCAGCTTCCTTGATGAGTGTTTTGGGGAAGAGTTTGAGTTTTTGCTAATTATTTTCAATGTTTTGCAAGACACAGGCATCAAGAAAAGCTTGTAGATGTGTTTGTGGATCAAAGCAAGACACAGGCACAGAAGAAGAATATTGAAGATCAAAAGTTGAAAGATTTTAAAGCAAAGAACTATCTATTTCAAACATTAGATCGTTCGATCCTAGAAACAATCCTCAACAAGGATACAACAAAGAACATATAGGATTCTTTGAAATAGAAATATCAAGGTACAACATTGCTCTCTAGAAGTAGTTTGAAACTCTCCACATGAAAGCAGAAGAATCTATGAATGAGTACTTTGCTTGAACCCTTAGCATAGCCAACAAGATGAAAGCAAATGGTGAGGACAAGGGAGATGTTGTTGTGGTTGAGGAAATTTTGAGATCCATGACTCCAAAATTTGATTTAGTCTTCCCAGGTCTTAGGAGTTGTTAGACGTGGGATCTTTATCTCTTTTCAGTTTGTTATGACATGGGATGTTTATCTCTTTTCAATTTGTTATGTAAGGTTATATATATTATCCAAAGTTGTTCTTTAATAAATCATTTTGATTTCTCCCAATTTCTCTAGTTTCTAACAATATCATGTTGGAGCTTGCAGATCAATCTGTCACCACTCCCTTAGGGCAAATAGACAATGTAGCAACCACTGTCAATGGGTGGTCCTATCCAGCTGACTTTCTAGTAATTGATGTGAAAGATGTTGATAAGGCATTCCCAATAATAATAGGGAGGGCATGGCTTAGCACAATCGATGCTAAGCTAAGAATGAGAGATTTGTCGGTTGAGATTTCTAAAGATGTGCATGGAGCCAAACACGCAATGAATTCCATGCATTACTGCTAAAAGAAAAGGGTGCAATCCATGATTAGAGATCCCTATATTAAACTAAAGGTAATAGTATGAGAATTCCATGATCAAGATCCCAAAAATTCATATGGTATTAAAAAAAGAAATGAAGAGGCTAAATCCTTGAAATTAAAAATTTTGGAATGTAAATTAATATTAAGAATGTCATAGAATTTATACAAGTGGCGAATTTGGAATGGCGGTACGAAGACACCGTTTTCTGACAACATAGAAGTGGCTACCGCACTTCCAGGTTGCTTCGCCAAGCACTGGGGGATTATGATACATTTGTCGTATCTTGGCATTTAATTTCAATCACAAAGTTTTCTGCTTTCAATGAAAGATATCCTTCTTCTGTCACCATTGCTGCCAAACAAGAGCGGTAAGAACGATTTTGAAACTCTGAAGTTTTACCTAAAGCCTCCATGAAGAAGTTTAAGTTTAATAGAATGGAAGCTAATAATATCCAGTAAATAAGCAAAGCAAAAGTTACAAGCAGTAGAACTAGCTATTTTAAACATCACCTTGTACCTCATATTTCAAAAGATGCACATGGTATTTGAAAAATTTTCACCTCATATTTCAAAAGATGCACATGGTATTTGAAAAATTTTCATGGCTTTTGGAGAACATTTTGTCCATTGCAATGATAGGTCTACATATATTCAATATGGATATGGATTCAGGACAGGGCACCCGCTTAGTAGGGCCACCGATATAATGTGCAATAATTGATCATGTTGTGCTTTCTGTTACCATACTCCTCGATCCTAAACCGACTTTCCCGTCAGTCTCCAGTTTTCACGCTTGTTTTTGTTTACCAGTTCAGTCACCCCGTCCTTAACTATCATCAATATTATTACTTCGTAGAGCCAAGAATAATAATTAGTTATTTACTATTTACTACTTGTTTGTTTATTCTTTATTTATGATATTGGGTTGGAAGTATTTTCCTGCGTCTTAGAGAGCGGAGTGTTACGAACTGGACTAGCAAGTAATCAAGTCGGTGGAGCTGTTCATTTACTGCCACAAGAGAGTAGATGTTGAGCTGTGCCATTGCCATTGCCGTCCATCCGTTGCACTCATGGACGGGGTTTGTTTTGGCCTGTTTACGCCTTGCCTGGCTTTCGGAGAGCGACGCTGTGCTCTGCTGAAGTGCCAATCACAACACAGTCGGAACTGGGAACTCGGAAATATAGTTCACGGCATAGTTTGAGAAATCTACCATATAATGTAATGAAACATTGAAACTGACTCAAAATCGGATCCAACATTTAATCTAATAAATAGTATTATATTTTTATTGATTTTTTAAGTTTACTATATTGTTATTACTAATACTAATTCAGATGCCAACAGAAAACTAAAATTTCTACATTTAATTTTCCATTGTAACTGAGCTCTGAGATAAAAAAAATTGAAAAATGTAGCTATCAACATGGATGGATATAACTGCTCTGTTTTGCTAATATTGATGATTTTAATCCGATTCTTATACCAATTTATTCGGATTTTTTCTGATTGAATAAAGAAAACAGATTTGCCAATCCAATCAATCCGATTTTTCAACCTATGGTTTACGGCTATCAGAGCAATTTTCAACCTATGGTTCAGGGTTATCAGAGCAATGATAAGAGAAGTGAGGGAGTGGTACGAAGCTCAGCTTGACGAAACCCTGAAACGCATTCGTCTGGGCTGATAATTGCTATCGTTTTCTATCCTTTCAGAAACACAACAAAATCTTCTGTTCGTTCTTTTTATAATATCATCATCATCTGCTGCTGCTGTAGGTGGAAGGAATTGTATCGCACCATCGTACTGGGGCGACACTCAGGATTTGTTCTTCACTTGGTTCAAAGATTCCGTTTTAGCAGTCATCCACAAACGGCTCGAGGGAATGGCGGAAGCACACTGGAGATGGAGATGCTCGTCGTTGCAGAGGCTTCTCTGGATTGTCCTCTTATCCATTGCCGTAATATCTTGAAATTCTTTTGTGGCAAATTGCTGCAAGTCGATGATGAATTGCATGTTAAAATGACTGGTTTGTTTTGTTGTCTTGTAGATCTCCAGCCCGGCATGCAGCGCAAGGCAGCTGCATCATCCACTGTCAGCCAAGGCTTCGCTGCTGAGATTTTGGCGTCGAGAGCTGCCCGGCATGACGCTGCCGGCGTTTCTACTTAACAGAGCGTCGCCACTGAACGCCACGTCAATGGCGCTGTTCTTGACGCTTCTGGAGCGCAACGATCTTGCCTCGCGCATAACCTCCTTCTGCACGGAGGCCGCGTTTACGCTGTCGCTGACCCAGACCGCGGTTTCGCAAACTACCACGGCAAGGAATTCAGCTCATACAAGAGCAACGATTTCCAAAACTACTCCCGCGACGACAACGTCAACAGCGACTGGTTCAGCAGCTACGGCACAGCCACCAGCGGAGCCCAGCACAACTTCATCAACTACGCTGAAACTATCAATGCCATATCTGTAAACGGTACGAGCAATGGCCGATGCCTATTTCCAGACTAGCCTTATCTGTATATGCGTAGGTAGCCCGCTGGTTCTCCTGCCGCATTCCCGACAAATTTATCATGGTAACAAGTAATTCCATTGTAAAAATAAGGATGATAAATATGTCTTTTTCGTCATGCATGAATTGTGACCCGGGAATAAGCAGAGCGTTGGATTTGAGGCAAGAGAAATCCGAGTTTTTGAGAAAGCTTCGATTGCATAATGCTTGCAACATGCTTTCAAGGTGGCATGGATGCTTCCAAAAGAAATCTGGTAACGCTGGATATATGTAACGTATGAACTGCTCATTGACACCGCTCATTTACGGTCTAAATTTGATTCCAAAAATTTTATTCTGGATTTGCCAAAGAAGCAATTCACATACTTTTTTATAATTTTGGTAAAACGCTATTTATGATCCAAAAAATGAAACAAAAGCATTGTAATCCATAATCAAAGAAGTTACAACCGTCCAATTAAAAATGTTTTCATCAATCATTAGGGAAGCTATGAACACTAAGGATTAGATAACTTGAAATATGCATTACTATAAAAAGATGAAAGATAATATCAAACGTAAATAAAGAAAATGAGAGCCATTTATATATTTTTCATTACCACATGTGGCTACCGGTTTCAAGGTTTCTAGACTCCAGAGCACTTGCATTCTTAATCATACAAAACCAATTTCAATTTAATTGAAAGCTAAAAAGCAAAATAAAGAAAGCCAAGAGATCTCATTATACTTCATAATAGAAGCAAATATATCAAAACTCAGCATCATCCTAGCCTTCTCCCAACAAAATAGGGTTAGCTACATGAGTTCTTTTTCACTATTTACCTCTATGAAAAGCTAGAGCTTTGTTTATTTGCAGTTCCATTAAATCATCTTTGATCGTTTTTCCCATGTCTTCTTCGGTCTTCCTTTCAATGGCTTTCATGGAACAATGACGTAGCAACCTTTGTTTATAAGCTCATTGTCTAATCTTCTTTGCACATGTTCAAACTATCTAAGCTCCTCCATTCTTGTAGTTTATTTGAAATAGAAATCACTCCAAGGTTTTCCTTTGATATCTATATTTTGGAGTTTATCTCTTCTAGTAACATTCAACATCCATTGAAGCACTCACATTTCTATTTAAGCTAAAATGCTTAAGGTAAAGCTTTAATATCTAAATCCTTTTCTTTCTCATCTCTAATCTTGCTCAAGATTCAATGTAAAAATAAGGCCAAAACTACTCAAACATGCATATTGAAAGTCATTTGTCACTTTTACTTTTATATATTTTATCTCTAATTTTTAAAATATACAAAATTAAGCCAAAATATTTTCCATTTTACAATTATAGTGTGATTGTAGTTAGCAATATTTTTGCCAAGCTTTTATATCTTAGAGTCTATATTGGAAAATTGGCTAAAGAAAACAAGATATGTACAATTTTCAAGCAAGATTTAGGTGACAATATTCTACCATATATAATCTCATCAATTTCAAATATCTTATTAATAGAGCAAAAGGTCCACATGAGAAAAAATTTAGTTTACAAAAACTTTACAAATAGGTATGCATTTAGTTTACAAATAGCCAAGAAAGAATTATTGATGAATTTGGAAAAATTGATGCATAAAATACTAGCTCAATCTTTAATTAGAATTGGAAGTTGTTATGTCAACGTTGATAATGTTGTCTTAATTCCAAATATGGTGGTAAAATTACAACAAATGCATAATACTCTTGGTAACTTTTGTCAACATTTAGGAATGAAAATTAATGTTTACAATACTAAAATTATAATTTATGACATACGTAATAACAAACATGTGAACATAACCTTCTCTTACAAATACCTTGGCCTATAATGCTTCTACAACTAGTTTAGCTATATATGTATGTATGTGTGTGTGTGTGTCTATATATATATAATTTGGCTGAGAGAATCTTTTTCTTTTTCAAATTAATGAACTTCTAAAATTGATTCTCTAAGAATTAATTTCCATGTTGAGAAAAAAATCAAAACTATTATTAAATAATTCTTGCCATGGTAATTGTTTAGCCCTAAATTTATATGAAAAAGTTCATCACTTGGCCAAGTATTACAACAATGATTATTTATTTTCCATGATATTCTAGTCAACTAGTAGTTGTTTAGCTTTAAAAATTCATGTAAAGGCCTAACGTTAGGAAAATAGCTATTCACTTTCTAGGATAAAGTTAAATCAATACATACCCATAATAATTCCCCTAAAAAAGTTCATTTCTTGGCCTAGCATTATTATGATAATTATTTATTTTTCATGACAAAGTCCACCTAATTAGTAATTGACCTCAACCAAAATTACAAATGGGATTAGTGCATTACTCAAAGAATTGAAAGTGGTTTGAAAGCATTATTTTCTCTAAAAAACTTACGTAAGAAGGAATATATTTGAGTTTGGGATATTCCAAAACAACTATATCATACCATTGTTCAACCAATAATTCTTTATGAGTGGGTTCTATAAGGTCTTAGTCTAGCAAATAAATATTATAAATAGATAGAAGAAATTTAGATTTTCTTATTCAATGAATTCAAAGTGAAGATAAAGGCATAATATGATATTATGCTTCTTCAAGTAGAGGATGCCCTTAGAAGTTGAAGCTATTTGTCACTTTATAGCCTACACTCATAATCTTTTCTAAATTATGATTGAATAAATAATTTTAAAAAATAATGATAGAAACCCAATATAAAGGATGGTTTCATGAGAAAGTTCTATGGCTTAATAAATAGAATATTTAAGGGTACATTCTTTATTTTAATCCTAAGCAAGTTTGCAAATAGGTCAAACAAGTAGTATTTCAAAAACATTGGGAAACTATATAAGCTTAAAAATATTTCTATTTGAATAGTATTAGGAAAGATCTTAATTCAAAGGTAAAATATTTATCTAGTTCTATTCCTCATCATTTGTGATACATAATTAGTAGAGCATGAACATGATCTTATGATTTGAGAGTTGAAACATGTAGATGGCTCAAAATTCCTTGTAAATAATGAATATGTTAAGTATGTAGCACAAATAGTATTGAAAATGAACCTCATATTTTCTTACAATATTTTACATTTGAGCACATTAAACATAAGTGGGATATTATAGCTACAAATCTAGTTGATTTTGATGAGGATATCATCTTGTCTTCCTAATGTATTTGTCCTCCACAATGTGTCCTAAGAACCCTTAAGAATGTGTGGTATTAGTTTGTAGTCTTTTGAATGTGATTTCATGTGTTTTTAGAGTTTGGACAAGTAACTGTAGGGTATTGCAAGTCGTAGTTAGCTTTAACCGATATTACAAGTCATAGTTAGTTGTAGTTTGTGGAGAACATAAAGGAAAAATAATGTTTTGGTTAAGGACATATAATGCAGGCCCATTGCGAGTCATAAGATGTTGTACTTGTTTACTATAGGTGCATGCAAGCCATAGCCTACTTACAGCTGATTTAACTTTTGTTTGGGTTTTTGCCTCAATCCACAACGCAAGGCACTAATCATCACATCTAGTCATAGGCATAGAGAACTACAAATCAATGCAAGTCATAGTTAATAATAGTCAAGACTAAATATAAGAGGATGTGAGTTGTAGGCCTTATAATTAGACAAAAATGAAAATTTTTAAGATGAATTGTTGTGAGGGAAGTTCAAAGACTATCCACAAAGTCCATATAAGGTGGGAGATATCTCATTTATGAGTGTCATGTGATAAGGCCTGAGTCCCAAGCAGCATATGAGTGTTGTGTGCTCCTAATAAGCAATTGAGTAGAGAGTGATTATGACTGATCTCCTTGATGACTGATGAGTCATCATTTGGGCGACCACGATATCGTGTATGCGATATCGCAGCCCAACCGCGATATCGCATACACGATATCGTAGCCTATCTCCTCATCTATAAATAAAAGGTAGATAGATCAATTAGGCATTAGTAAGTCAGTTTTAGAGTTAGTTTTCATTTTAGTTTTCATTTTTTTCTCTCAACCCTTTTCCTCCCAGTGTATGCTTGCAGTGTGGTGAATGTAATTATATGACATCCTTTATTCGAGTGTGACTTACTTGGACACGCACATGACCAGAAATAAAGATCCAGATTACTTCACCATTGCAGCATTCACTTAGTTTAATTATTTAATTGTTATTGTTATTTACTTATTTCCTAGTTAATCTCTCTTACCCTTAAACTCCTGTTAAACAGGGAATGAGTACGACTTGATTACGAGCATTTAAGTGTGACTACTTGGTAACCCAGTAGTGTACCTAGGATCTACGCTTGGTAATCCCAGTGGTAGTCTTGCACGAAGTCCAAGATGTGTATGGATAATCAAGGAATGAATGCTCAGTGCACTTAGGCTAGTTTAGATTCTCTCACCCTCTCTCTCCTAGATTAGTGAATATTACTTTCCATTGCCTTCAAGAGTAGCATTATATTAGAAACCCATCATACACCTCACTTTGGACTAAACCATACGTGACAAAGCTAGTACTAGTCCAGCTGGGAAGACAGTGAACTGCGACCTAAGGCTAACTATCTTGATGCCACGACTAGTTCGTCTGTGGAGTTCGACCGGATCGTGCGTGTAACGCTCGTATTTGTATGGTTGAGTGTAGGGGTACCTCACCACTCATCATTGGCACCGTTGCTGGGGACGATGCTAGTTATCTAGATTAGTTATATCATACAAGGTCGCTGTATAGGAATTAATGATATATATTTTAGAAGAAATAATTACAAAAAGTCACATATAAATTCACACACAATTTCATAACCATGCCTCTCCTACAATATTACGATAATGTCACATCTAGTGAGGAAGTTCATTGGAGAACCAATGAATTATATGATAATGAAGATTGGAGTACACAACCTGAAGTGGGGGTTTCTTATAAACATGAATGAAAGCAATGTCATCCCAACGCACAAAAGCATAACTTACTCGATGACAATGAACCCCTACTGGCCACTACAAGCTTAACGCAAATACAAGAGACTATTCGAATCTCTTGTAGGTAGCGTAAAGAGAGCCATCTACCCAGGCTCGATTTAAGTAACTTCCCTAATTTCTCAGGAGGCTATGACTTAGATCCACATCAACATTTACAAGCCTTCTATGATGCCTATACATGGAACAACATTGATAATGGTTGGCAAAAACTCAAGCTCTTTCCTATGACACTCATTGGCCAAGCAAAAGTATGGTATAGATCATTAAGATCAAATTCAATATGACGTTGGCCAACAATGGTAGAAATTTTTAATGAAAGATATCAAACCTACGCAAGAGTGTCAAACTTGAGGAAACAAATCCAAGGGTGGAAACAAGCACAACATGAACCCTTGAACATGGCCTTAGAAAGATATTATGCACTGTTAAACAACTGTCCAGGCCATGGGTTCTCCAAGGAAAGGCTAATGTACCATATCATTGATGGGCTGTGTAATGAAACAAGAGAGACCTTAGGAATGTATGCCCAAGGTCAACTATATGAACTACGAACCCATCAAGTCCAAGAGCTTATTAAGCGGGTGCAAAAGAAGGAGAAATGGCTAGATGGGAGAGTGTTGAAAAACATCAATGGGACCAAAATCTCAACTTAACAAAGGTCCATGATCATAAAAAGGAGAAATCAACCTATCATAAGGAGAAAGAATCATCTTTGCCAATACAACAATCACTAAAATAAGTCGAGGAAAAGATCAATAAGATGTTGGAATGGACGTATCAAAAGTGTGGAGAATATATCAATATTATTGGAGATAGAGTTTTGACAACCCAAGAAGTAGGATAAAACATTAGACAATCAGAAAGAAGGGATAAGGAAAATAACAGCTTAACTGCCAATCATATGTATGAATGCAACATATGCTTGTACGATCACCCCAAGGGCCAATGCCCAATATTGTTACATTTACATGAGCATTGGGGAAACACATTACATCCAGAGTTCATACAGAGATACTGTGTTTGATCACAATGGAAACAATCCTAGTCATGGGGGAGATCACCCCTAAACTAGAGACATCCTTCGTATCATCTGAACCTAAATGCTTATCTAGTTCAACATCCTATTTTCCCAACTGGGTCAACATACTCTATCTCACCACATTACCATTCTTCTCAATACTATCAACCCATGTCTTCAACACAACCACCGCCTTGTGTACCTTACACTTCTCCTAATTTTTAGCATTCTCATCCTTTTCCTCCTTCTACATTGCCACCAACTATTCCTAAGGTGTCTGCACCGCAGCAAAAAACCCCCGAATGTTACTTGTGCTACGATTGCCAATGACAGTGAGAGACCTCAGCAACATTGAAGGTGTCCCTTCTTTAGAAATGACCCTAAGAAGGAACAACACAATTCCAAGGCCACTGCATCCTCCAACACAGCACACGTCCAACCCTGTGGTGCACCCTTATCTTTGAATCCCATGCCTCATGTTACTTCATCAGGGCCACCAACTCACACTCCAACAATAATACGACCCAATGAACATAGCCATGGAGGGCACCATCCCAATCCTTGCATACCATCTAATGGTCCCAAATATCATAGTGGGTCAACTCGTTATCTGGGAACTACATCATATAAATTTCCTCACTATGCTTTCTATAATCAAGTGTGTGAACCCTGATGGGGTAAGTATGACTAGGCCCCAATATTTCCAACATGCAGGAATCCTCATCTTCCATTTATTAATCCTTTCCATCCTCAACCGTTTAGTTATGGGGGATATTCCCCATTCTAATAACAAGCAGGATTAATAACCACTTTTTGTTTTCTTTAATTTTACAACTTTTTGTTTTCCAGTTTTTCATTTGTCAATTTCTTGTTTTATATTTTTTTTCTTTTTTTCCTTTTACATTTTTTTTATAAGTAATCTCATCTATGAATAAAACACTCATGTGGATCATTGGTTGAGGTGTGTTCTATGTTATCAAGTCTCGAGTGGTCAATTATTTGGACAGTGAGCCCACTACACCCACTCATCCACTCTACAAATAAGAGGTTCTATTTGAGGGTATAGTGATATTCTTGACATCTCTGAAACATAAAATTAATTTTATGTTCATTGTACCTAGAATGAAGAAGGATGGACCAAGAGGGAATGATTAGGGTGTGACATAAAGGGGACTTGAGGATTCTCTTTGGTGACGTCTGTGGGAGTTATCATGCAACATGATTGTACTAAGATCCTTGTGGATCTAATGAAAAATGGGAGTAAGAGTAATCAAAAGGGCACTCAAAAATCCAATGCTGTTCTAGGAGGTCCCGCTGGAAAGACATGCACCCATGCCTAAAGGTTGGCAGCTTCTCTAGATTTAGTAATCGAAAAAAAAGAAAAGAAAAAAGCAAAAGAAAAAAAAAGGAAGTCCCACAAAACAAAAATCACTCCTCCCTTGAATAAAATGCCAAGTGATTGTACGCCTTGTTGTTATAGTACTCTCATAGTTGCTCATCATGGGATGAAACAATGCGGTGTCACTAGTTAGAGGAATGGACTTGGTCTTGATCTTGGAACAACAGGTTAATGATACATTAATCATGATTTTCATGTAGGATTCACTGTGCCCTAGGTCAATTACCTCATGTCCCAATCTCTACAATCCCTTTCTCTAGTTCATCTCATCTCACTATTTGTGTAATTATAGCTCATGTCGTGTGTAACATAGAATTCTTACCTCATTCCCATGATAATTACATGTGTGTGTTTTGTAGAATCAATGTGGATTACATTTAACCCTTCTAGTGCCCATGGACACTTTACATGTGGTTACACAAGGGCATTATAGGTTAGAACCTTCTTTGGGGAGGACCCACTTGTGTAATCTTTTGTAATTCTCACTTATGACATAGCTCACACACACCATTTCTTACCCTCAGCATAATTTTCAAACGATCTTCTTTCCAACTACTATCTCTCTGAATAATAACGTTCATGTGTACCATTACATGACCTTTTTCTCTCACTTACCACCCAAGGTCCTCATTGATAAAACCCACAAATCATTATTTGTGCCTTCAAAACCATCTAATTACCTTAGAAACCCTTCATAATAGCCCAATGTCCTACGTTACACTGTTGATTTCAAGAAAATCTTCAAAAATTCGGTATTTTGTTGTTGTGCCCACTGTCACTAGGGTAGTGATATTGCGTATGCGATATCACGGTCGACGCAATGTATCGTACATGATATCGTGTCCTATAAACCTATAAATAGGTGAC
>MNCI01017692.1:254773-283907 GCA_015680685.1 Gnetum montanum
CCCTTGTAACACTTAGCATCATTTTTCACAATTCATGCTGGGGAGTTTTCGAATTTTTTCTCTACAACTTGCGATTGTGTGACCCTTGCTTATCTACCTATATCTCACTCGCTGGTACTCCGATTTTAATTCCGTCTGAACCTGCTTGAACCTAGAGTGTTCAGCTTCGTCGTGGAGGAGGGACACCTACTAAATAGTGCCTAAATTTTTTGAAATTTATCATCACCCAAAGGACATTATCGAAGGTAATTAGCTATAACATTTAGAATAATTGTGTCAAAAAATCATTTAATCCCTTTAGGTACACCAAGAAATTAAAATTGGAAACCACCTAAGTAAAACAAACTCATTATTACAATCTTTTGGGCAATATCACATGAAGATAAAATAAATTAATTAATTAAGGCAAGTAGTAAGGTATAACTTAACTTTAAAAACAACCTTACTAACACTTGACCCCATGTGATTGCAGATGGCCCCGAAACGTGGACAACAAGAAGGTCCTACTCAAGGTGGAAGCAAATGACCTAGGAGAGGTGGAAGATAAGATCCTATCAGACAACATGTAGAATAGGAGGAACAATCATTTAGCATTCATCAAGAGGACCCTCCTATCGTATAGTCTGGGCAAGCAGAAGGAGGAGCTGCTGTAGCACTTGAACAGGGACAACATCTCACGTTGCCCCAAGATTGTGTTCAGGTCATCCATGAAAAGTCCACATTCACTACGATAATTATGGAATTAAACTTTGAATATTTTGTAGAGTTCACTCCTGAGGTTGTTAGGGATCACCTTAAAGGGTCTCCCTAATGGCCTACCCTCTCTAAAAGCAGTGAATGGTACCTAGGGGAGACATACCAATTTTGGCACAACAAGGAACAAGGCACCACCGTCAATATTTGTGGTGTGACAGTCGACTTCTCCGTGCAGGCCATTTTGGAACTATTAAACCTTTCAAATACAGGGCCCAAGGTTGCTTAGTTATCCACCCGTTTTGACCTTGATGTGCGATGAGATTGGTTGGAAAGGGCATATGACAAAGATAAGACATTTGGTGAGTTGATGACAGAAGAGAGGATCTACTTCAAAATTGGAACATATTACCTCTTCCCCATGAAGGGCTTAAAAAGAATATCAACATATGCGGCAAGAGGATGTGCAGTGCTGATGGGAAAGGTTAACGCTAACCTGCCCCATCTATATTTAATGGAGATCCTAAGGTGGTTCGAGGAATGGAAGATAGGGAAGCTTGTCTTGCCTTTCCCTTTTCTAATTAGAAAGCTTTTTCGACATGTTGGTATCAGGGGGTACACCAATGATGTCCTTCGAAAATCCCAAACTTCTTTCTATGCTGAACTATTAAAACCACCAGCTATAAGGAAAATTACTAGTGAGATGCTGGGACCAGAAAGAAGAAGAATAGACAGCTGGACCAACTGTAACTCAACTTGCAAGACCTAGCCAACCTCTAAGTATAGGGCCTAGCCAACAACAAGAAGCAAGGCCTAGCATAGGCCAGGATCAGCTGTCGCCGCTGCAAGACTACAGACCGTCGATGAGTCATCTCAAGGCCATCGCTGAGATGGTCAATTGGGGAAGTCGTGATGACGCAAATCTCTTCCATGTCATTGATGATGCCATTTAGCCCATAGTTTCTTTGGATCACACAAGGGGTGAAGTGTTTATTCATACAGGAGGAGGGAAAAGTACTTGGTCACAACAGATCTCAGGAAATGCAACATCTTTCCAAGTATAATTAGAAACTGGTGAAGGGCCCACTGTGGTGGTCATGCAACACTAGCATGCCATGGGAGTTGCAAAAGTGGTTGCAGACCACATCAAAGAATCGTTCAATGTACCTGTTGTGCCACCGGCAGATCTCACAGGAGCACGGGATGGTCAAACTTTGGCCGGAACCTCAATGACTCCTACGAAACATGAGGATGCGCTTGATCGATTGCTCCAAATAGGACAAGTAATGACGTCCCTATTTGACATCCCTCAAGATGTTATGGTAATTCAATCAGACATCATTTCCACGAAGGGGAAGCTGGTCTTAACAGAAGTGAGGGTCGAGCATGCTGATGTAGAGGTGCAAAAATTACAATAACAGCTCGTGACCCTACAAATAGCTCAGCTGGGGCCTTTGTAATTTGTTCCCACAAACCAGCTATATAGCTTCAGAACTGAGCAACTAACCAAGTGAATAATGAAAAATAAAAAGGTGGCTGAGGAAATAGAGAAGGCTATTTGGGATGCCTCCACAGCACAGGTGCAAACTCATGTGCATCTCAAGGCACTCAACACCTTACAAGAGGAAAACAAGTAGCTTGTTGTCGACAACCTTCGGTTGACCTTTGTGGAAAAGCAAAAGATTTTTCTCGAAGAACATTTTCATCAGTTACAAGAACAATTCATCCAGGTCAACCAAGACATAAGCCATTTAGGCAAGGAGAATCGAACCCTCTCAATGGAGGAGGTACATGTAATTCGTCAAAAAACAACCATCGAAATAAGTGCGTGGCAAAATGAGGCTAAATGGCCAAACAAATCCTTAAGAAGGAGATCCATATGGCCAAGGCCCACATCAACGTTGTTAGTGCTTAACACATTGACTGGTGGGCCATATTGGACACATATGCGTTTTCCCACCAAGTAGAAGTTAAGAACTGGGACCTACAGATTTAGGATCTGACAAAATACATGGAGTTGGTAAACTTGCAGTATGCCAACCTTGCCATTTTAATAGCAGGGCACCTGAGAACAGAGCTCGAGCAACAGGTAGTGACCACCTATGTCAAATACGAAGCAGAATTTGCAGAACGCAAGAAGTTATTGGAAAAACTGGAGCTCGCAAACTCTGAATTTGATGTGGTGAAAGCAAGCTACCAAGGATAAAAAGGTATCACAACAAATTTGGCTCAACAGCTTGCATATTTCCAAGAAAACAAAGATGAAACCAGAGCCTATGAAGTGGAACGATAGGTGTTTGTAGCTTGGTATGTCAAGGCCAATCAAATGTTTCTGCAACTACCCTGTTCATGGGAGGTGCCAACTCCATCAAACATCACAACATTAGCATGGATGACACAAGACCCTTGAACCGAGAGGAGAAGCTCCAGGCCATACTCCAACGCCATTAAGTCTTAAAACCTAGAGCACAAGACAAAGTGAAAGCACCAATGAAGGAGCCACCGCCACTAGGAACTACACGAGTTCTAAAAATTTTGTAATTGTAGCACATTCTTTGTGTTGTGTCTTTATTTTGTTTTCATTCCACACTGCGGCATAATCCTATTTTCACCATCCAATAATCCCATACCTATCCACTGTGTAATCACTGTAACTCGAGGACAAGTTTTCATTCAGTTGTGGGGGTATGATGAGTCATCATTTGGGCGACTACGATATCGCAACCTGTCTTCTCATCTATAAATAAGAGGTAGACAGATCAATTAGGCATTAGTAAGTCAATTTTAGAGTTATTTTTGATTTTAGTTTTCATTTTTTTCTCTCAACCCTTTCCTCCCAGTGTATGCCCGCAGTGTGGTGAATGTAATTGTACGACATCCTTTATTCGAGTGTGATGTACTTGGACATGCACATGACCAAAGATCAAGATTACTTCATCATTGCAACATTCACTTAGTTTAATTATTTAATTGTTATTGTTATTTATTGCTTTCCTAGTTAATCTCTCTTACCCTTAAACTCCTGTTTAACACGAAATGAGTACGACTTGATTACCAGCATTTAAGTGTGACTACTTGGTAACCCAGTAGCGTACCTAGGATCTACGCTTGGTAATCCCAATGGTAGTTATGCACGAAGTCCAAGATGTGTATGGATAATCAAGGAACGGATGCTCATTGCACTTAGGCTAGGTTATATTCTCTCTTTCTCCTAAATTAGTGAATATTACTTTCCATTGCCTTCAGGAGTAGCATTAGATTAGAAACCCATCATACACCTCACTCTGGACTAAATCATATGTGACAAAGCTAATACTAGTCCAGGTGGGAAGACAATGAACTACGACCTAAGGCTAACTATCTTGATGCCACAACTAGTCCATTTGTGGAGTTTGATTGGATCACGTGTGTAACGCTCGTATTCATATGGTTGAGTGTAGGGGTACCTCGCCACTCATCAATGACTTTGTACTCCTTGTGAGTGTGGGTGTGAGGGTTATTTGAGTTACTTGTTCATCCTTGGATATTTAATGTTCACCTGCATTTATGTTTTACTTTTATTAAGTAAAAATAAAGATCCAAATTACTTTCTTATTCAATTGTGAAAATTTTTTTAGGTTTTGATCACTCAAGTGAGCTTGAATTGTGGGATCCAAGGGACCTCCTAATCAGATTTTTTCCAAATATTACAAAGAACACGTGGTAATTTTCTTAATGATATTTTTAAAACTTATAACATGTACATTTCTATTATTCAATAGATCTAAAGGGTCTATGAATGTAACAAAAGTTCACTTTATTTTTAGCTTTAAAATTTTTTAAATAATGATTATGGTATAATTGCAATTTATCATATACATTTTATTTTTCTTGAGAATCTTTTTAAAATTTGTAGATCTAGTGCATAGAATTTTGGTTAAATACAAGACTATAAATATTGCTCTTATAGATCATATTCTAATAACTGATATTAAGTTAAGGTCTCTATATGCATAAGGATGTAATAAATCCACATCTATAGTTACATAAGAAATCTAGATGACTTTGCATGTGCATTTAATGAAAGATAAAATATGTATAAAAGATTGTACAATTAATTATAACAATTATAGATATAAAAATATTATGCTCAATATTCTTCAAATCAAAGACCTTAATAATTATCTAGGAAAGAAGTTTCTATGAATTTAAATAAATCATTATTACGTCTAAAGATTCATAGGATTTATTAGATAGTTATTATATCTTCATGAAAAGCAAAGATAAAATCTACAAATTAATCAAGCATCAATGGGTGCATAAAAAACATATAAGTTTTTTGTTGTAACATTATAATGCTATTTGAAATGGGCAGTCATAGCATAAGAAAGAAATACATATAACTCATCTTCAAGGGCTCTTAAACTACACAACCTACAAATATACTCTTTTTAGGGGAGTTAAATATATCTTCCACTTTCAATTCTAAGATGATAAGAACTTAATTTGAGCTTCTTAATAGTATTTTGATACTCGATTGAAATAGTAGCTGAGAGATAGTGAGCTTCTACATCTAGTTTATTAGATCTAATGTAGTGTAAATAAAATCATCTCTCACCTTCCACATTAGACCACATCTCTATTAAAACCTTCTACCTAACTTGTTGGTGAATATGCTTAGGATATTATTACACGTCTTCCTAAGAGATATTCCATTTTCTCAACCATTGTATCCCCTAAAAATACCAACAATCATGAATCCTCAAGAACTACTTTAGAGAATTTTTCTTACCTTGAGATATGCAAGCTATAAGTGTATATAATGAATTGGCACAAGGCTTTTACTTTTAAAGATAATAAATCACATTTAGATAATTACACTGAGTAAGGTATTTGCATCTTTACCTTTAACTTATCAATAAGAAAATTTTCTTGCACTCTTTCAATGTCTTTCCAAAGTTTAACATTGAGTTTAGGTCCCCAAACAACACATCTATACTAAAACACCACCAAATTCAAGCAACAACACCTCAACAGCAAATTTGTCTAAGTGTCAACATGAGGCAAATTTTTTTGAAGTGTTTTGCCCATGCTTCCACTGCTGGGGACTACGTTTCAGAGTGTAGTCAGTGTAGCACGCAACACAAAACTAGATTTGCAAAATTTTATAAGTGTTAACAGTAGTTGCAAAATTATTCTAAGTGTTGTGCTATGCTTCCATTCTCCCAGTTATGCTCCAGAGCATAACTAGTGTAGCATGCACTTCAATGACTAGTTTTTCTTGGGTGTTGATGAGCGGTGAGGTACCCCTATGCTCAACCATATGAATACAAGTGTTTCATGCACGATTCGGTCGAATTCCAAGGACTAAGTGCTTATGTGCCTTTGTGGAATAATAATGGGTTGGTTAATCGTTGTCTTCCCAAACTTACTTGTATGTCATGGTTGTATGATTAAGTAAGCTTAAGGCATGTGATTTTTATGGTTTTTATGTGTTTTATATCCTACACTAGTAAGGAGGGGGAGAGAGATAACTAAGTACTAATCTAATTTAACTACTCATTAACTAAGGTCTAATTACTCCTAACACCAGTATCCGTTCCCACTTGCCATACACATCTTGAACTAGTGCAACGCTATTGGGATTACTAAACACTAATCGTTACTAGGTTACCAAGCACCACACGCATGCTCGAAGTGGTCGTACTGAGTGTATTTAACTAAGAGAGTTGTAGGATGAGAGAAATCATTAATCAACTAGGAAAGCATTAAATAATAATTAACGTTAATTAATCTATTCTGTATGCTACAAGGTTTATCATAAAGTTCATCTTTATTGCCGTACACAAAGTGTGCTTAGGTACACAATGCTCGAATAAAGATCCATTCACTCTATGACTCCTACTGCGGGCACGCAGAAATAATTCTAACTCTGGAGGAAAAATGGCAAGAGCTCAGCTAAGGGACTAACTGTCTAATGTGGAAACCAAGGGCGCTGCCTCTTATTTGTGGGCAAGGAGACAGGCCATGATATTGGGTATCCGACATCGCATGGTTGGATTTGATATCATAGATGCGATATCACGGTTCATCATACCCCCATGACTGAATGAAAACTCATCCTCGAGTTCCTTACAAAATATTGGAAAGGTATGGGATTATTGATTGAATGACCATTAATGGTGGAACAGGGTGATAAACTCAATGTGCCTGGTGAATGGATCAATAATACAATACATGACAACATTAATGTTCATAACCACAAAGGTGAACATTGTACATAAATGACATCCAACCTTATTTGGTAGTTGGAAGAGAAGGATAGAGAGAAAAAAGAATAAGGCGTGTTGTTGCCGATGCCAAGATTGTGCCTTCCGTTGTTCATCCATAGCCACACCACCAATCTTGCTCCTTTCATAAACATTCTAGTTCTGTTCCATCTTGAGTGTTTCCTCTAGGCCCAGTCCATTACTGTATGATCATCATCTACACACACAACATAGTCACAAATGAGCAAGGGTAGATAAATCATAATGCAGTTGATACCTTGCCTCGATGTAAAGTGCATTGGATGACTTCTCATTATGGTAGATACTGATTATAGAGATTTAACACTAGTGACTACCTAAGGTGTATGGGTTAGGAAAGATTGAAAAATTTGTGCCAAGGCCCCCATGACTAAGAGCGAACCTTCGATAGCGATAGGATGAAAAAAGATAAGATGGAGAAAAAGCAACAATAGCAACGCCAATAAAACGGATGTCATAGATGGGGATGAAACAAAAAAATGTTGATTGCAGGAAATGTTTAAGGAAAGAAGTTAACAATTATACCAAAAGGGAATGCTAGTGGGTCCTTCCCAAAGTAGGCTCATGCCTTTGATGCCCCGACAGGCCCACAAACCAAAGAGTCCATAGGCTCTAGGAATGTTATTTGGAAGCAAGAGTTAAAATCTTACCCACAAGAACTTACCAAGGAAAAATAATGCATCAACCAAGATACGAACTAATGATAATACCAGCAATGAGGTGAAAAATGGAAAAGAAATTTGGAGAAGAGAGAATGGAATGAAAACCCAAGAAAAAGGTTGTGTAAAGTCCCTTGTGTGTGTTCTATAGTTAATGTGACCAAGTAGAACTCATTCGAAATCCAGGCTCAACAAACCACATTCAGTGACCTCACATCAACACATTTGACATCCTATAATCTTGAAGCAATAAGAATTCCTCTACAAAAAGTCACCACCATTCTGAGGAGAGTGAGAAGGAGAATTAGAAAGTGAGAAAGGACCTTAGTTAGGGGGAACCTTCAGGCATGGGTAACATGTCTTTCTAGTGCCATAACCAGTGTGTGTAGTCCAAGTTCTTTATTATGTCTAAGGGGTGTGCTTTGAATTCTCACCATTTTTTTAATTTTTCTTTTGTGTTTTTTGTGTGAGAACCACACCACGCAAAGACTTATTTTTATGTACTCAATTTCTGGTGATTTGATGAATGGTAAAAATGGTAGAAAACCCAAAGAAAAAGTATCCGAGCACTCAAGAGAATAGCCAACACAAATGCATCGAGTCCCCTTGAAGTCATACCCTTTTCATCCTTTGAGTCCTTTCTTAGTTTGAGAAATACCCAGCCACCAATTTGTTAGCAGTTTCATTAAAGAAAGGGATTGTATAGTTCCAAGCCAAGGGAGACCATAGCATTTTATGGATGTATGAACGACGTGGACTCATTTCCTGTTTAATCAAAAGAACCATACCTTAATATCAACATCATACTTCAAAGGTACAATCCAAACATTAGCAATCAATATGATATTACTCTTGCCAACATCATGAACACTTATTGGGTGATGAAAAAAATAAAGTAATCACACAAAGAAATGGTAAAAATATGAACGATGGTGTAAAACAAAAATAAAAAAGATTAAAGAAATGTGCAAAACAAAAACGTTTAAAATAAAAATGTGTAAAAAAAAATGTGTAAAACAAAAACGTGTAAAACATAAACATGTAAAACAAAAACATGTAAAATAAAAACTTAGAAAGAACTGAGGGCCTTCAATGATTAGCAGAGGTGGCCATCTACCCCATGACTAAGTTGGAAGGAGGACATTTGAAATAATGAGAAAGGTTGCCCACCTACAGAGGTAGCATATGTTTTGGTTGTCCTAAACTCATGGAAAGGTTTTGTTTGTTGCACATTGACTAACAATCTCTTATTTGGGCTCTCAAGTTTATAGATGGTCATGGCCCCTGAAGGAAAAGTTCCATAGATAATGTAAGGTCCATCCCACAATGTTTGAAATTTGGTATGTTGTGATACATGTGTGGTGTTCAAGTAGAGAACCTTATCTCCTAGTTGATACTTAACTTTCCTAATTTTCAAGTCATGACATTGTTTATTAAATGCCTTGTGCAATTCATTAGATGACAGGGCAGCTAGTAGGTTCTCATCTAGCAAGTTAAGAGTCATCAAGCTTTGTTTTTGTACTAGATTAAGGTCAAGGTTGAGGTCACATGTTGTGGCTAGTATACAAAGCTTAGTTTGGATAGGGAGTGTTGGAAGTTTTCCATACACTAACTCGTAGGGAGAGTGACCTATAGGGAGTTTCCATGTGGAGCGGCATGCCTCAAGAGCATCATTTAGTTTAGTGCTCTAGTCTTGCCTATACTTGCTAATGGTTCTGGTCAGTATCTTAGTAATCTCCCTGTTGGTGACCTTGACTTGACCATTTTCTTGGGGGTGGTATGGTGTAGTCAATTTATGCTCAACCCCTAAGCATTGCATTAACTTCTAAAAATTTACACCTGTGAAGTATGTACCATTGTCAACGATAAGTGCATACAACACACCAAACCTATTGACGACTTGTTGTTGAACAAAGTGTGCAGCTGTAGATGATGTGCAATCTTTAACTGCATCTACCTCAACCCATTTTGTTAAGAAGTATATGGGAACTATGATGTAAGCTTTTCCATTGGACATTGGTGTAATGGACCCCATGAAATCAATTCCCCAAATGTTGAAGGGTTCTAACGATTGAATCCATTGTTGCGGACCCTCTATTCTAGTAGTCATTCCCCCATCACATTAACAATGCTCACAAGATTGGACAAATTAATGGGTGTCCCAGAACGATAGCCATTTGTCTCCCAACATAATGACCCCCACAAGGGCCCTCATGAGCATCTTAGAGAACTCTCAATTGATCTCTATCGGGAACACACCATTGAACCAAGCCATTGGGACATACTTTGTAAAATTGTCCATTGATCTCCACAAAGTATTTGGCTCTATGAAGAAACTGTTGTTTCTTCTTAAGATCTAGCTCTTGTGGTGTTTGTTAGGTAATGAGATAGGTAAGAATGCTACTGTACCAGTTTTTCTCCGTGGGTGATTGGTTATTCACTACACAGGCAAAGAGGAACTCATCAAGGAAATGATCGAAAATTGGATACTCATCCTCTTTGCTATCCTAGTGCAATCGAGATAAATGATCGACAACTACATTCTTGGTACCTTTGCGATCGATCATCATTAAATCGAACTCTTGTAGGATTACCAGCCATCGTATAATATGGGGGCTTACCATTGGCTTATTCATGAGGAACCAGATTGCACTATGATCTATGTGTATGAATACTTTGTATCCTAATACATAGCATCTAAATTTTTCTAGTGCAAACACTACAACCATTAATTCTTTTTCTGTAGTAGTGTAGTTGAGTTGTGTACCAACAATACTTTTACTTACATAGTGGATGTAATAAGGATGTTTCTGGTCATCTAACTATGTAAGTACAGCTCCTAAGGCATAGTTGGACGCATCAATCATGACATGGAATGGTTTGGACCAGTTAGGAGCTAGTAGAATGGGTGTTTTTACTAGCTTCTGTTTCAGAGTTTGGAAAGCTAGTTTGCATTCCCTGGTCCACTCGAAGGGTACATCCCTTTTTGTTAACTCTACCAATGATTTGGCAATCTTTGAAAAGTTCTCTATGAATCTCCTATAGTAGCCAGTGTGTCTAAGGAATGATCGAATGTCTTTAATAGTTTCCAGTTGATAGGTAATTCCTTGGATGACTTTGATTTTCTTCGGGTCTACCTCTATTCTTGTATGTGAGATTTTATGCCCAAGTACCACACCTTCTTGGACCATCAAATGGCCTTTTTACCAATTGAGCCTCAAATTAGTTTCTACACATCTCTTTAGCACTTACTCTAACCGGTCCAAGGCTTGATCAAAACTTGCTCCATAAGTGGAGAAGTCATCCATAAATATTTCCACACCATTTCCTATCTGCTGCTGGAATATGCTTAGAACTAAGCGTTGAAACATTGCAGGGGCATTGCACAAGACAAACGGCATTTGTTTGTATGCAAACGTTCCCCAAGGACTAGTGAACGTAGTTTTGGCTTGGTCTTCTGGGGTTATTTGTATTTGGTTGTATTTGCTATATCCATCCAGAAAACTATAATAGTGATGCCCTGCGATTGTGTTTAAGACTTGGTCAACAAATGGCAACAGAAGGTGATCCTTGAATGTTGTCATGTTTAGTAGCCTAAAATATATGCACACCCTCCATTTGCCTCCCTTTTTAAGCACGATTACTAAGTGGCTAACCCATTTGCTATCAGCAATGGGATATATGAACCTAGCCTTTAGAAGCTGTTCAATTTCTTCTTTTACTACTTGCTTCAACTTTGGGTTCAATCACCTCTGTGGTTATTTTTGAGGCTTCATGGAGGAGTCAATGTAAATCCTATGCTGGCATATCCTAGGATGTATTCTGGTTAATTCTAAATATGACCAAGCGAAGGCTTTTGACCACTTGTTTATTACCTTTAGCAGACTCTCTTTTTGTTGCGAAGCAAGTTTCACGTTGATGATTACTAGTTTTTCATTCTTAAGGAATGTGTATTCCATATCGGTGGATAATGGTTTTAGCTCTAAGGGATCTTATTTAAATTTCTTAGGAATTTCCAACTTTCCCTAGTTGATGTTTTCTAGGTTAGGACTTGGAAGTTGGCAGTGGACTTACTCGAATGTGTCTATGCTATCTATGTAAGCGCAAGTCAAACCCTCAATTAGTTCCATGCATATAAGTGGCCTGCTTTCTTGATCAGTTTTCAACCACTGGATGTCTTCTTGTCTTGTGGCTACTGCATATAGGAACCTTTGTATATTGATTGTTTGTGCTTTGCACAACCCATGATGTCTGCACACAATTGCACCCTGTGTCACTATATGCGATGCATGGAACTTTCTTCTTCTCGATCTTTTTGAAAGTATTTTTCTTAGATATTTCTAAGGAAAGATTGTAGATTCCTAGGTGCGCATTGATAATGCTTAGCCATGCCCTTCCCATTATGATAGGGAAGTCCCCCTTACTGTTGTTCACTTGAATCACTAGGAAATTAGCTGGATACGACCATCCACAAATAGTGGTAACAATGTCCTCCACTAATTCCAAGGGAACAATGATGGACTGGTCAACCAATTCTAAATGGAAATTGCTCTTTTTTAATGGAGGCTGGTTCCAGGCCTTATACATTTCTTGGGATATTAGGTTGACACCGGAACCTGAATCCAAAAGAGCTTTGCATGGCTCATTCCCAGTGATTTGTAGATATATCAGGGGACTCCTAGGATTAGAGAATTTCCTGGGAAGGTGACTAGCATTGATCCAATCAATAATGACATGTGTTAACATGACCGTATGAGTTGAATGCAGTGTTAATTTCGAAGGGGGCTCTAAAGCTTTATTCGATACATAGATATCCAAAGACTCAGCCGCTTGGGGTTGCAAAGGCTTGGTTGGACTGTTGGTTTTGAAGAAAGGTCGTTTCTTCATATGATTGTAAGAACCATCAGTAGGTTGAGAATTCACTACCCTTATGGCATTGTGTTGCTGTGGCTGAGCAGGGAGTTCACCTTGCATTGTTGGAGCAGGTGGTAATGGAGCTATTAGTGGGAGAGATGCAGCTAGATTGGAAGGATGGTACACTTGTGAAATATCGCCCCTAGGAGAGGGAGTCCTATAGTACTCGTAGGTTTAGTAGTGATGTTGAGGATATTGTGATTGGATGCTGCACATAATATCCATATGGGTCAAGTTGCCAGTAAGGATATTGTTGCCTTGGTAGTGGCATTCTCCATGATTGTGGGTGCTACCACTAGTGATGTTGCTCAATCGGTTGTGGTGGAGTTCCACTTGGATAATATGTTAAAGGTTGGTGGAACTGTTTTAGGTTGCCTTGGGGATAAGGTAACTGTCAAGATGTTTGTTGCTTGTTTAATTATGGATTAAGTGCATACATCCCAGACTTTTGCAGATGTGAGATCACAGGGTAACATCCCTTAGGATAGTTGTATTAACATATCTTGCATCCACTATCATCATCTGTATTTGAGTCCACAACCTCTTCAATAATAGTAACTTTACCCTTACCCTTGTTACTTGCATTTTTCGCTTGTCTCTTTTTTCTTTTGTTACAATCACTACCTCGCTCTCTAGACTCCTCTACTATGAGAATAGTTTGAAACCTACTATCCAGGGAGTCCCACATTTGGTCTACCTTTGCTGATACTTCTAATGCTAACTTTTGGATAGGCAAGGTTTTCCTATTCATCATCTCTTCGAGTGGTGACTCTTCCTCATCCTCACAAAATCTTACTCCCTTCTTTCAGAGGGAAGGATCTTGGTTATATTCTTCTGCACTCTCTCTCTTATGTAGCTCACCTTCTTCCTTAGCAACTTGCTCCAGTAGCCTATGAATTTGATGAGACCGAAGCTTGGATAATATTCCTTGGGCATAAGTCCCAAGGGTTCTTCTCATTTCATGCCTAAGCCCATCTACGACATGGCGTAGCTGATCCCACTACGAATAACCATGGCCAGGACAATGATGTAATAGTGCATAATAGCAGCCCATGGCAACATCCAAGGGTTCATGACTTCCTTGTTTCCATCCTTGGATTTTCTTTCACAGGTTAGACACTCGGGAGTACATTTGGTACTTAGCGTTGAACAATTCTAACATAGTACTCCACCTACAAATGGATTCCAGTTCTAAGAACCGGTACCAGCTTTCAACTTCTTTTATTAGTATTTGTGGGAACAACTTAAGTTTTTGCCACCTGTTTTCTATTTTTTACAAGGCACATGCATCATGAAATGCTTATAAGTGATTTTGTGGATCAACGTTATATCCCCCTTCAAATCATGGGATGTTATTCATGTCTAACCTCTTGATCCTACTATCTATTTGGTGCCTTGTTGGAACTCTCATAGCCTCAGTCATGTTTAGCATGCTTCGGGTAGCAAGTAGGGGTTCATCATGATCATCTTGTTTGTGGCGTCTATGGTACCTATGCTATTCCCTACTCTCCCTTCTTCTATGACATGATTTCCTAGAGTGTCCTTGTCCTCTGTCTTGGCTGTTTCATCTGTAACTTCCACTTTTTTTACGCTTATCCTCACGATCTTTCTCTCTATGGCTACGTTCGAACAATAAAGGAGAGGGTGAAGGAAATGATGAAGGTGAAGAAGAAGGAGAACCACCACCATGACCATGTATACTACCTTGTCTTTGGTGGTCTCTGCCTTGATCGCGATTGTGATCAAAATTCCCACCTTTGTCATGTGTTCTTGTCCCTTTTTCAGAAACTTTGTGTTTGTGAGTATCAGCACTTGGGTTGTGAATAGTAGAATGAAGGTTCTGATACACAACCCCTTGGCCAAAGTTAAGGGGAGGAACATCATTATGTGCGTGACTACATGAGGCAGGTTCATCACCCTTGATTTTGCTTAAAATGTGGGGGGCATCCTTGGACTAATTTTCCTTTAGAGACTTATGGTGTCTCTCCTCTTGCAAATCCCTTTGACGTTGCACCTCTGTGGGATGATAGTCTCTTGAATCATAGTCTTGCGCAATGTATTCTGTGTGTAAGTGTTGCATGCCTATTTTTGTGAGAGCACGAAGAAGCATACTTGGGACTGAACGGTCTAGAGGTAACACTATTAATGAGTGGCGAGGTACCCCTACACTCAACCATATGAATACAAGCATTTCACGCATGATCTGGTCGAACTTCATAGACAGGCTAGTTTTCCTATCTAGATAGTTACCTGTTGATCGTAGTTCACTATCTTCCCACCTCGACTAGTATTTGCTTTGTCATGTATGGTTTAGTCCAGAGTGAGGTGTATGATGTGGTTTCTAGCCTAGTGCTACTCCTAGAGGCAATGGAAAATATCTTTAATTAAGCTAAGAGGAAAAGGGAGAGAGAATCTAAACTAATAGGAGATAGAGAGAGAGAATCTAAGCTAGCCTAAGTGGATGAGCATCCATTCCTTAATCATCTGTATACATCTTGGACCTCATGCATGACTACTATTGCGATTACCAAGTGCAGATCCTAGGTACGCTACTGGGTTACCAAGTAGTCACACTTAAATGCTCGTGATTAAGTTGGACTCATTCAATGTTTAATAGAAGTTTAGGGTAAAGAAATGTTAACTATGAAAGTAATAAATAATAATAATAATTAAATAATTAAACTAAGTGAATGCTGCAATGATAAAGTAATCTTGATCTTTATTTTCGGTCATGTGCATGTCCAAGTACGTCACACTCAAATAAAGGATGTCATACAATTACAATCATCACATTGCGAGCATGCACTGAGAAATAATTCTATCTCTAAGAAGGAAAAACTGCAAGAGTTTGGGTAAGGAACTAAGAACTAATGTCAAATCCAAGTGCACTACCTCTTATTTATAGCGTCACACGGGAATCGCGATATCATGTACGCGATATCATGACTGCGATATCAGGGGTCCGATAATGGGGGTCTGATATCGGGACCTATCAGACTTGGTATCTTGTATCCAAGTTCCGATAACAAGGGTTCAATAATAGGACCTGATAGACCATGACTCATCATAGCCCCACGACTGAATAACAACTCGTTATTGAGTTAAAGAAAGTGAGGAACAAGTTTAATTGATTACATAGTGGATAGGTGTGGGATTATTCACTGACTAGGAATTTATTCATGCTGTAGTGGAGAATTAAACAAAATTTGGACACATACACAAAAGACAAAACTTGTGGAACTCATGGGATTCCTAGTAGTGGTGGATCCTCCTTGGGTGCCTCTCCTTTGTCCTACACGATTAGGCTTCTGAGATTGATACCATTGAAGAAGTGCTTGACGTTTCTCCTCTTCTATTCAAGGATTATGAGTCGTCCATGCTGATGTTCCAATGTTTGATGGAGTCAGCACTTTCCATGGTCACGGCAGCTGGGGAAACACTTGATTGGCCTTGACATGTTATGCCACAAATAGCCGTCATTCCTCTTCATAGGCTCGAGCCCTGACCTCTCCACCTTTTGCTTAGATAGATTATGCAGTAATAGGAGTTCCATGATGGATGCTAAATGATTGTGCCTCCTGCTATGCATGTTCTGCATGAAGTCCTTTCCTTTGCCTCCCCCTGGTCATTCGGTTGCACCTTGAGAAGGTCCTCCTTATTGTCCTCTTTTAAGGGCCATCTATAATCAGACAAAGATCAATTGTTAGTAAGGTTATTGAAAAACGTTCAATGATTTGATACCTTACTCATTGCCTTTAATAAATGTTGAATTCTATGCTTAGTGTGATTTTAGAGTTAAACACTTTTTTCAATGTTGCCACTTTGGCACACTCTTCTTGCTTTCTTTTTTTTTTCATCATCATTCATCATTTTTTTTTTGGAATGCTTAATCTAGAGAAGTTGCCTACCTTTAGGCATGGGTGCATGTATTTCCAATGGGACCCCCTAGATTAGCATTATTTTTCCTTGATTGAGTGCCTTTTGATTACTCTTATTTCCATTTTTCATTAGATCTACAAGGATCTTAGTACTACCAAGCTGCATGACAACTCCCATAGATGTCATCAAAGAGAATCCACAAGTCCCCTTAATGGCACACCCTAGTCATTCCCTCTTAGTCCATCCCTCTTCACTCTGGGTATAATGAGCACAGGATTACTTTAAGTTTTAATGATGTCAAGAATATCAGCGTATCCATAATAGAACCTCTTATTAATAAAATGGGTGAGTGGATGTTATGGGCTTGTTGTTCAAATAATTAGTCACCTGAGACTTGATAGCATAAAACAACACCTCAACCAATGAGTCACATGAGTGTTTTATTCGTAGATGAGATTACTCATAAAAAGATGAAAAGATGAAACAATAAATGAAAAGATAAAATAAAAAACTGAAAGATGAAAAATTGGAAAAAAAAAATTGTAAAATTCAAAGAAAAGGAAAAAATTTATTAATCCTGCTTGTTAGAATGGAGGATACCCCCCATAACTAAATGGTCGAGCATAGCTAGGATTAATAAATGAAAGGTTGGGATCCTTGCATGTTGGAAGTATTGAGACCTAGTCATATTTGAACCACTGGGTGTCTTTTGATGTGGTGGTTGGAATGTACCCCAAGATGGATTCACACACTTGATTATAATAAACATAGTAGGACATTTATAGGATGTGGTTAATTAATAAGTGGTTGTCTCGCTATGGCACCTGTAACCATAAGATGGTATGCAAGGATCCACATGTCTCCCCACGTGGCGATATTCATTGGTCCCCATAGTTGTTGGAGCTTTGATTGGTGGCCCTGATGAGGTGACACGAGGCATTGGGTTCGAGGAGAAAGATGCACCATAGTGTTAAACTTGTGTTATGTTGGAAGATGCAGTGGTTTCAGAATTGTGTAGTCCCTTTCTACAATCACATCTAAAGAAGGGATGCCTATGATGTTGTGGAGGATTCTCCCTGCTGTTGATAGTAGAAGCATAAGTAATGTTCATGGGTTGATGCTATGATGAAAATCCCTTAGGAACAACTGGTGGCGATGTAGAAGAAGGTAAAGGATGAGAATGTTGGAATTGAGGACAAGTGTAAGGTACCCAAGGTGGTGGTCTTGTTGGAAAGGATATGGGTTGATGGTATTGAGGAGAATGATAATAATATGGTGAGATAGAGTATGTTAACCTAGTTGGGGAAATAGGATGTTGAACTTGATAGGCACTTGGGTTCAGATGATATGAAGGGTGTACCTAGTTCAAGGGTGGCCTCCCCCACAACTGGGATTGTTGCCACTGTGATTGAACATAGTATCTCTGTATGAACTCTGGGTGCAACACTCTTCCCCAATGCTCATGCAAATGTGACAAGATTGGGCATTGGCCCTTGGGGTGATCATACAGGCAAACATTACATTGATACGTATGATTGGTAGTTAAGTTCTTATTCTCTTCTACCCTTCTTTCTGATTGTCTAAGGGTGTTTCATCCTGCTTCTTAGTTCGTCATGATTCTATCTTCAATAATGTTGGCATATTCTCCACATTTTTATGCATCCATTCCATCATCTTATTGATCTTTGCTTCAATTTTTTCTAATGATTGTAGTGTTGGCAAAGATGATTCCACCTCCTTGAGGTCAGTTGAGTTCTCCTCTTTCAGATTATGGACCTTTTTTGATGTAAGATTTTGGTCCCATTGAGATTTTTTAACATTCTCCCATCTAGCCATTTCTCCTTCTTCTTTTGCTACATGCTTAATAAGCTCTTGGAGTTGATGCGTTTGTAGCTCATATAGTTGACATTGGGCATACATCCCTAGGGTCTCCCTTGTTTCATTACGAAGCCCATCAATAATGAGGTGTATTACCCTCTCCTTAGAGAACTCATGGCTTGGGCAATTATTTAACAATGCATAATATCTTTTTATGGCCATGTCCAAGGGTTCATGTTGTTCTTGTTTCCACTCTTGGATTTGTTTCCTCAAGGCTGACACTCTTGCATAATTTTGATATCTTTTGTTGAAGAGGTCTACCATTGTTGGCCAACATTAAATTGATTTGGGTTTTAGGGACCTATACCATACTTTTTCTTGGCCAACAAGTGTCACAAGAAAGAGCTTAAGTTTTTGCCATCCATTATTGATATTGTTCCATACACAGGCATCAAGGAAGGCTTGTAGATGTTGTTGCGGATCTAAAACATAGCCTCCTAAAAATTTGGGAAAGTTGTTTAAATCAAGCATGGGTAGACAGCTTTCCTTACGATGCGTATGGGCTAATCGAATAGCCTCTTGTATATGCATTAGGCTCTTAGTGGCCAACAAGGGTTCATCATCACTAGGTAGGTTATGAGTTTGTGAGTTGGAACGATGTTGTCTTTATTCATGTTGGCATTCTTGATTTTGCCTGTGGGTTCGATTTCTATTTCTACACTGACCCCTAGAGAGATGATCATCCATGTCACGACCTAACGTTGAAGGAGCAGAGGAAGAGAAAGAATTGAAAGACTCT
Organism: Gnetum montanum; assembly: GCA_015680685.1. Lineage (NCBI taxonomy): Eukaryota > Viridiplantae > Streptophyta > Gnetopsida > Gnetales > Gnetaceae > Gnetum > Gnetum montanum. Next base: position 273,823 of record MNCI01017692.1, read on the forward strand.
TCATGACTTTTGTACGTCTCCCAATCATCCTTGGATAAATTTTTGTTAATTATTGGGAAGGTCTGAGGCCTTACAGGCCCCCTCATTCTATGGGATGTCCCATCCTCACTAGAGGTGTCAGAGTTGGATGATGAGAGTCCTTGAGTATTGTTGGAGTGTCTATGAACATATGAAACTCCTACATAAGATTGAGGACTCCAAACTTCTTCATTGGTTCTCCAATGAATTTCCTTACTAGTTGTTGTGTTATCGTACTCTTGTAAGAGAGACATGGTTGTAGCTTTGTGTGTGATTTAATTGAAATTATTATTATTATCTTTTTTTCTAAAAGATATGTCGTTAATACTTTGTTATAGCTATCTTTTATGATGTAACTAATCTAGATAACTAGCATCGTCCTCGACAATGGCACCAATGATGAATGGCAAGGTACCCCTACACTTAACCATATGAATACGAGCGTTTCACATGCGATCCGGTCGAACTTTGTAGATGGGCTAGTTGTCGTATCTAGATAGTTACTCGTTGATCACAATTCGTTGTCTTCCCACTTGGACTAGTGTTTGCTTTGTCACGTATGGTTTAGTCTAAAGTGAGGTGTATGATGTGGTTTCTAGCCTAGTGCTACTCCTAGAGGCAATGGAAAATATCTTTAATTAAGCTAAGAGGAAAAGGGAGAGAGAATCTAAACTAATAGGAGATAGAGAGAGAGAATCTAAGCTAGCCTAAGTGCAATGAGCATCTATTCCTTAATCATTCATACACATCTTGGACCTCATGCATGACTACTACTGGGATTACCAAGCGCAAATCCTAGGTACGCTACTGGGTTACCAAGTAGTCACACTTAAATGCTCATGATTAAGTCATACTCATTTTGCATTTAATAGGAGTTTAGGATAAAGAGATGTTAACTATCAAAGCAATAAATAACAATAATGTTTAAATAATTAAACTAAGTGAATGCTGCAATGATGAAGTAATCTCGATCTTTATTTCTGGTCATGTACATGTCCAAGTACGTCACACTTAAATAGAGGATGTCGTACTACAATCATCACACTGCAGGCATGCACTGAGAAATAATTCTAACTCTAAGAAGGAAAAACTATAAGATTTTGGGTAAGGAACTAAGAACTAATGCCAAAACCAAGTGCATTACCTCTTATTTATAAGCTCACATGGGAACCATGATATCACGTACGTAATATCACGGCTGCAATATCGGGGGTCCGATATCGGGACCTATTAGACTTGGTATCTTGTATCAGGGTTCCGATAACAGGGGTCCAATAATAGGACCTGATAGACCATGACTCATCAATTATGTTACCTTCCAAGTCATGCCAAAGTAGTTGTTTGTCTTGATGGAGAATAAAGGTGAAGTTAGGTACATATTTATTGGGATGAATATATACCACACAAAACTATTGAGGGATTGGTGGATCAACGTCATGTGTATCCTACCACCAATTGCTTCTTGTGTTAGTCCTAAGTGGTGAAGTGCTTTTGTGCGAAGAAGAAGACATCTTCTCTTGTTCAGTGTGCAATGTACTATTATCTTTTTCTTAACCAACCTAAGGGTTCATTCCAATGATGTGAATGATTTCCTAAGTTCTACTTAGCGCATAAACAACTAAGTCCCCGACAACGGTGCTAATGATGAGTGGTGAGGTACCCCTACACTCAACCATATGAATACAAGTGTTTCATGCACGATCCAGTCGAATTCCAAGGACTAAGTGCCTATGCGCCTTTGTGGAACAATAATGGGTTGGTTAATCGTTGTCTTCCCAAACTTACTTGTATGTCATGGTTTTATGGTTAAGTAAGCTTGAGGCATATGATTTTTATGGCTTTTATATGTGTTATATCCTGCACTAGTAAGGATGGCGAGAGAGATAACTAAGTACTAATCTAATTTAACTACTCATTAACTAAGTTCTAATTACTCCTAACACCAATATCTGTTTCCACTTGCTATACACATCTTGAACCAGTGCAATGTTGTTGGGATTACCAAACACTAATCGTTACTAGGTTACCAAGCACCACACGCATGCTCAAAGCAGTCGTACTGAGTGTATTTAACTAAGAGAGTTGTAGGGTGATAGAAATCATTAATCAACTAGGAAAGCATTAAATAATAATTAACGCTAATTAATCTATTCTGTATGCTACAAGGTTTATCATAAAGTTTTTCTTTATTACCATACACAAAGTGTGCTCAGGTACACAGTGCTTGAATAAAGATCTGTTCACTCTATGACTCCTACTACGGGTACGTAAAAATAATTCTAACTCTGGAGGGAAAAAATTACAAGAGTTCGGCTAAGGGACTAACTATCTAATGTGGAAACCAAGGGCGCTGCCTCTTATTTATAGGCAAGGAGACACATCACGATATTGGGTATCCGACATCGCATGGTTGGATCCGATATCGCGGACATGATATCATGGTTCATTAGGTGTTAAGCTAGAAGCTAACAAGCTAGCTCAGCATGAAAAGAGGCATTTTGGGAAATTTTCTAACTCCTGAAGCTACCCCTCCTGCTATGCTCTATAGCATAGCCAGCATAGCCTGGATGAAGATTACAAGTTTTGCCAATTTTTTCTAAGTGTCAATGCTATGCTCTCACTTTTCCTGCTACGATCCAAAGCATAACTAGCATTGGACCTCAATTCTTACAAAATTTGCCTAACTATTAGGTTACGCTCTAGAGCATAGTTAGCGTAGCAATGCAGGGCAGCCTTCAAAAGCTTCCAAAGCTCAACATTGGCCTTCATCTCGGCTCCAATGCTACTCTGGCAAGCAAGATCAGCAATTTTCATTTCTTTTGCACCCCCCATTTGTTCTAAAATTGTACCTATGCTTAATCCCACTCAAAAGAGGGGAGAGCGGAGCCTTGGAGTGTAACCTCCAAATTGCACTGTTTGTAGGTATGTTGCGGTCTCTTTAGCTCTAGCACATGCAATCTTGGCAGTATAGTCATAGTCTAGTAGTCCTTTGGGATCCATTGGGGCACATCAAAGCATAGCACCATTTTGCTCCAGTGGGATCATAACTATGGTCAACATAGCCTCAACTACTCCTTTTACCATGTGGTGCCTAATTCGCACTTCATATCAACCCTAACCATATAAATACCCTTTCATTTCACATTTTAGGGGTTGACATTTTTGAGGAGTTGGCATTTTGAAGCACTTAGCTAGCATTCTCATTTAGCAGTGGGCATCTTGGCACTAGCACCCTTGCACCTGAAGACACTTAACGCCTTGGCAAAACTTTGGGACACTACCTTTGCACACCACAGCACAAGGCAACTCATAGGACACCATGGTAGCCAACTTGGTAGGCTCAGACTTCATGGCGAGTGTCAGTTTTATAGCCTAGACACCCTAAAGACTATGACTACACTACCTACTGTAGTCATCTATACACTGCGTACCTCCTCACCTCTCTTTTGCAATTGCTACACTTCCCCATTTGGGGTGGTATCATTCTTTCTCTCTCAAACTCCTTTGCAGTTTTCAAGCATTTTCTTTGGCATTTAGCCTTACACTTGCATTTTTTTATTGTTTTGCACACCTTTGCACATTTGCATCATCTTTTTCACACCAAAAAACCCCATTACACTCTAGCTTAGTTGACCTTGGTACAACTGAAAATACCATGCAAACCCCTGGCACTCATTCGTCAAAATACTCTATAAGTCCGGATTTGATCTATAAGATTGTTCGAGGTGCTCCACCTTCATTTTTCCCCTCCAGCAATGGCCCTTTGAATGAGGGCAAGGTTAGGGTTGTACTACAGCCATGGACCCCTCAATGTCACCGTTCTAGCTGCTGATGTTTTCAGTCACTACACATACAGTGCAGTAGGATAGATGGTAATATAAAAAATTTATTTTTTGACTTTCCACACTCATAGTCCTAAATCATTACACTTCTTTTTGAAAGCGTATAGAGCCTTAAAACCTCCTACTATTTTTTCTTTTATGCACTTCCGCTACTTATAATTATCCATATAAATGAGGCCCAAATATTTTAAAAAATCTACTATTTACACATTAGTACCTCCAAAATGGAAGTTATAATAGATATTTCTTGTACCCTAGATCATCAATTTGGTTTTATCTATATTTACTTAAAGACCAGACGAATAACAATAATTTTCTATAATTTTTAACATATTTTATGTACCTTCTACATTTGTGGAGATCATGACAACATCATCTGCATATAAAAGAAGATTCACTACTTAGAATCCAATTTTGATAGCATGACTATCTTTCCCATTGCAAAACCATTCCCATATTTCATCAATAAAGATACCAAAAATAGTTGGAGAAAGTGGGCAATCTTTCTTAACTTTAATTTTTCTTTAAATTGAAATTTTTCTCTAAATTGTTATCTATAATTTCAATAATTACTACCTTATACAATCTTTGAGTTATTGCAATCAAATCTAAAGAGAGGAAAATTTTATGCAAGCATAACCATAATTTTGGATGGATCACTAAATCACATCATCATCATCCTACCCTTGTCCCAACAAAATGGGGTTAACTACATGAGTTCTTTTTGCCATTTGTCTCTATGAGGAGTTAGATTTTTATTTATTTGTAGTTTTTTCAAATCCACTTTAATCATTTTTTCCAATGTCTTCTTTGGACTTTTCTTTTGGTAGATTTCCTAGAACAAAGATGTAGCAACATTTTTTTCTAGTCTCATTATCTGATCTTTACACATGTCCAAACCATCTAATCTATTATTCTTATAGCTTATCTAAAATAGAAGCCACTCTAAGTCTTCCTCTGATGTTTGTATTATGTAGTTTATCTCTTTTAGTAACATTTAACATCTATCAAAGCATTTGCATTTGTGCCATAGTAATGTGTTGTTCATACTGCATTTGTACAACCCAACGTTTAGTAATATATAATATAGCAGGTCTGATTACTATCCTATAAAATTTACCCTTTAATTTGATTGGTACTCTTTTATCATATATTACACACTAGTCTATCTCCATTTTTACCATCATGCCTTCTATTTTTAATATCTTTACCAATCTCACCATCTAATTAGAGAATTGATCATCGGTAGTAAAACTATTTGTAGTGAGGAATTTTTTTACCTTAGATTATCACTTCTATTTCACCACTATTTACATTGTTATTAAAATTACATTCCATGTATTCAATCTTACTTCTACTAATTTTTAAGACTTTTAATTATAGAGCATGTCTCCATTTCTCCATTTTAGTAGTAATATTTTCTTGAGTTGTATCTACCAATACAATATCATCTACAAATAACATACACTAAGGGATTTTATCTTGTATTTTTTTTTGTTAATTCATCCATAATAATGACAAATAAGTACAAACTAAGTGCAAACACTTGATGTAGACCCATTGTGACTAAAAAATCAGATGTTATTGCATTAGCTATTCTAATTTTAGTGGTAGCTCCTTTAGGCATGTCTTGAATCACTTTAATATACTTATTAGTGATGTTTTTCCTCTACAAGGCCCACCAAATAATATCTTAGGTATTGTATCATATGCTTTTTCCAAATCAATGATGATCATATGTAGATTTTTTCTAGTGTTTGAATTTTTCCATTAATTATTGTATCAAAAATTAGCCTCTACAGTAGATTTCCTTGGCATAAATCCAAATTACTTTTCTAGTACTATTAATTCAAGTCTAAGATGCTACTCTACAACTCTCTCCTAAATCTTTATAGTATATCTCATTAGCTTTATCCCACTATAATTTGCACAATTTTGTATATCTCCTTTATTTTTGTAAATGAAAATAACAAAGCTTTTTCTCTAATTGTTGGGCATTTTACCATCCTTCAAAATTTTGTTAAATAATTGCATCAGCCAAGAAAATTCTATATTACCCAATCCTTTCTAAGCTTTATAGGAATGTTATTTGGTCCAACATCTTTTCCATTTTTCATCTTTGATAAGGCTATCTTTACCTTACGGAAAAATAGTTCAGTGACTAAACTAAAATTTGGTTCTTCTTCTTAAATGTCTTCTCTTGGAAATTCTTCATTTAATAATTCTTTAAAATAATTTTTCCACCTATCCAAATTTCATTTTCTTTTACAAAAACTATTTTATCTACTTCCTTAATGCATTTGACATGATCAATGTCCTTGCATTTATTGATTCTAATATTTGTTCTTTTATAAATAGATATTTCTCCTTTTGTTCCTAATTTCTCATAAAAGTTATCCAAGGTTTTATGTTTGGATTTGGCTACTGCTACGATTGCCTCCTTCTTTGACATTTTATATACCAATGTTTTGTTGTGGCCAACCATGCCCATGCTATTGCACAGAGCCATGATCAACAAAACTGTCTTGTAAAATCATATACCATTTCACCAAGCAATGTTAATGTGCTAGAAGGTGAATCGATGTGTGGGGAGGTGGACTGATGTGCAGGGAGGTGAACTGATGTGCGAGAAGGTGAATTGACGTGCGGGGAGGTGAAATGTCACTAGCAAGTGGCTATAAAGCAAAGAATAAAGGTGATGTCAAAGGGGGGAGCAAAGGCCTCCTTAAAAAATTTGGTTCTCTTCTCGAATAGTTGCGCCTCTCTTCATTGAGGTGCATGCAAATGGGTAGGGGGGTCTCCAGGGGCTGAGAAACTAGTAGATGACAATTTTCTCTCTCTCTCTTATCCTATTTTTCTTGGGGCGATAGTAGCATAGGTGAGGTGCACAGATGGCAAGTGTGGCAAGCAAGTTCTATAGTCCTATTTCTTTATTCTTGGCAATAGACTAGTGATAGTTGGCAATAACAAAGCTGCATGGACAGTGGTCAACAATCTCAGCAAGAAACCAAGAGGCGACAATTTTCTTTGCCTATTTCACAATAGGCCCGTGAAGGCAACATACATAGGACTGGAGATAGCAATGCATCTACCAACATGTGACAATAGGATTTGGCAACTTGTTCTCTCTCTATCTCTCTCTCTATCTCTCTCTTTGCTACAGTGTTGCAACAATTGACAGTAGCAGTTATATATGTGAGTTCTATAATTTTGTTCTATTTTTGGTGAGTGGTGCATCTGCGATAGGGTTCTCCAAATAGGGACAAATTTTCCTCTCTTGTGTTGGCAATGGGGCACATTTTGTCTATGCGTCAAAGATGCATCAGTAGGCCCCTTCATCTCGCCTCTTCTATTTCCCTCCCTCCTTCAGTGACTATAAGTAGTGTTGGCTATGGTAGTATCTGCAATAGACTGACGATGAATGGTGGCAGTAGCCAAGAAGTAGGAAAAATTTATTTTGGTTACCTTTTATAGTCTTGAATTCAAGACACTCATTCTAATTAAAATTCTCATTTTTCTTCTATTATTTTCAAAAGACCACGTAACCCTCTCCAATTGAGACTATTCCCAAGTTTCTGTACCCATACAAAAGGCACCTTAGGTAATAGTCTCTTCAAATGAGTTTTTCCCCAAGTGTTAGTGTGACCATAATTTATGCATCAACACCTTTTGGTACTAGAAGGAGGGCATGAACCCTCCTTTTGTTTATTAGCTCTTCTTACCATTTTCTTATGACTATTTTATTTTCTGATCCTATCTTAGAACCTGTTGTTTTTCTAAAACCTTTGTCTTCAAATCCTTTATTTTCTGCCTTTTTTTATGCTTCCCATTTTCTAAAAATTGTTGTTACTAAAAGCTTTTTTTTATAACCCTTGTTTCCTAGTCCCATTTTTGAATTTCTAATTTTTGCAGTCCTTACCTGAGTCCTAACTTAGGTGAGGTGGTTTTATTATTAAATTTTAAATTTATTTTTCTAAATTTTTTCTTATTTATTTCATTACTCATTGCACTTGCATGAAATTTGTTACTCCTTGCACTTGCATGAAATTTGTTGTTTAGGGGCTAAGTGTTGTGGCCAACCTCGCCCATGCTATTGCATAGGGCCATGATCAACAAAATTGTCTTGTAAAACTATATACCATTTCACCAAGCAAGGTTAACGTGCTGGAAGGTGAACTAACATGCAGAGAGGTGGACCAAAGTGCAAGGAGGTGAACCAATGTGCAGGAAGCTGGACCGACGTGCAAGGAGGTGAAACGTCACGAGCAAGTGGCTATAAAGTAGAGAACGAAGGCGATGTTAAAGGGGGGGGAGTAAGTGTGAGAGAGGTAGCAGGGTTGCTGGTAGCTTGCTACCTCAACCATGGTTTGGGGGCCGTGGGGGCACAAGGGGTCCTCCTCTCCTTGTGTCTTTGGAACCATACTGGCATGGCAGTTCCATGCATTAGTAAGAGGAAGCTACGACCTACCTCATTACCCCACTCGGTAGGACCTTGCCTGGGAGGGTTGCGTAGTTCAACTCTGCGTTGGGGTGTTTTTACCGGGTGTGTCATGGGACATGTTATGGGAATGTTGCGTGCGCTCCTTGGAGCCCGACACCAACTACCAGCACGCGGTGATGAATCTGGAGGGTTCAGCTGGTAGTCCCCGTGGTATCCACGTGAGTGGAGCGCTATCTAGCTTGTTAGCGAATCGTGAATATTGTTTATGAAACACCGCTCAGGAGACATGCTAACACTAACACATTGGTTGTTGGCATGTGTTTCAGGATTGTTGATTGCTAAGGCGTATTCCCCTTCAGTTTTGTCCCGATTCAGAATCTGCTTGGGAAACTCTTGGGGTGCCCAACAACGTTCTCTGGGGCAGCGTTGTTACAGATGGTATCAGAGCCTCACAGTTTCAGAAATTGGTAAAATTTTTTCGCTAAGTGGGTATCAGTGTTTGTGGCTCGTGAGGTTTCCATTTTCACCATTTTCAACTTCTGCTAGCCACTCCCCTAGAGGGTGGCCTTGTGCTAAAGCTCTCTTTAGCAAATATGGAGCTGGGCGGACCGAGTGATATGGCTGATGCTCAAACAAATCCAGAAATTGAGGCTGAAATAGAACTTGGTCAAGATGAGACTAAGTTTCAAACGTTGTGGGATCATGTCAAGGCGATTGATGAGGCCTTAGCCCATCCTAGTCCAGAGAATGTGGACGCGATCCATCACATTTTGAAAGATGTTGACTTACCACAAGAAAAGATGGATCTTCGCTCCAAGGACAGGGTGAAATTGGCAGAGGCTAAGGTTTCGATCTTGGAAGGTCGTTTGGATCGCATGATCAGCCTCTACCAAGATCTATTCGGATCCTTGGAAGAGGCACAAACAAAAGCATCCTTGGTTGAGGACCTAGTTGGTCGGGTGAAAGTTCTGGAGGATGCCTTGGTGGGGGTAAATCAGGAACTATCTGATTTGAAAATTAAAAATTCCATCCTGAAATCCTCTTTAGCAGGATGTTTGGCAGATGAGCCAGTAGCGACGGCCCGTATCAAAGCTAGAGAACCAAGTTCTTATGATGGTGAGAGAAATGATGCTAAAATTGATGCCTTCCTCCATGATACAGAGATGTACCTAAATACCGGGGGTGTTCTTGCAACCCAAAAGGTCTCCACAGCATCAGAATTTCTCATAGGCAGTGCTAAGCTATGGTCGCTTAGCCTCCTTCGTGCCAAAGAAAAGGGCACCACGACAGAAAAGATCGAGACATGGGATAGCTTTAAGGTAGCATTGATCAAACAGTTCCATCCTAGGAACTCTGAATGGGTCGCTAGAACCAAGCTAGAGACCCTAAAACATTCAGGGAAGCTTGAGGATTATATCAATAGCTTCCAAGATCTTATGTTGCTAATTCCCGATATGGGAGATCGGGATCGTTTCTTCAAATTTGTAAATGGGCTACAACCATGGGCGCAAATGGAATTGCATCGAAGAGGCATTGACTCCCTCACAGAGGCTATTGTGGCTACTGGCACTTTTCTGGACTTCAAGGCAACGAAGCCAGATAAGGGCAAGCTTGGGAAGGGTAAGCATGGCATACCCTCCCACTCTCAGAGAACAGATATAGGTTCCATCAAGGGTGGAAACACCTTCAGATCAGTTCAACAAGGCAGTCACCCGATGGGTGGTCCTCTAGGGAACCAAGGCTCCCAACAAAAATGCAAAGATACGGGGAGCAAGTGGCAACCT
>MNCI01017692.1:285330-336045 GCA_015680685.1 Gnetum montanum
TAAATGGCCCGCTCCCACTAATGTGCATGAGGTCAGACAGTTCATGGGGTTAGCTAGTTTCTATCGAAAATTCATCAAAAATTTCTCAGGAATTGCTGCTCCTCTGACCAATCTGCAAAAGAAAGAACCTGCATGCAAGTGGGACACAAATTGTTAGAAAGCCTTCGAGAGGATCAAAGAGGCCTTAACCTCCCATCCAGTGTTGGCATTGCCCGATTTCTTAAAACCCTTTGAGGATCACACGGATGCCAGTGACAATGCAATTGGGGGTGTCTTGCTACAGGAAGGTCATCTTGTCGCTTATGAAAGTCGAAAGCTAAATCAAGTAGAGCAAAGGTGGCCAGTTCATGAAAAGGAAACGTTTGCTATTGTCCATTACTTGAGAGCATGGAGACACTACTTGCTGGGAAGTTGTGTCCTCGTGAAGACAGATAACCTGGCCACTAGCTACTTGATGAATCAAACGAAGCTGAGGCCCAAACAGGCTCGATGGTTGGCCATGTTGTCTAAATTTGATCTGCAATTGACTTATCGTCTGGGGAAGGAGAACGTGGTGGCAGATGCATTGAGTCGCCGTCCTCAACCTACCTCTCAGCTCTTTTCCATCATTGGGCCACAAACGTCACACGTTCAATGTGATGAAGTGTTACTGGCAAGAATTCAAGATGGGTTGAAAAGGGACCCTCGTATCATTGATTTAATGAAGTTGATAGAAACGGGGCAAGCACCACAGTCCAAAATGAGGGATGGACTGCTTTGGTTTCGAGATAACCGGATATGCATTCCGGATTGGGATGGTCTACGCAAGAAGATCATCCGAGAATGCCATGACACTTAGTGGGCAGGGCACCCCGGACAACAAAGGACCTTGGCTCTCATTGAGAGAACCTTCTTCTGGCCAAAAATGTATCGGGATGTGATTGCTTATATCCAGAAGTGCCTGGTGTGCCAGCAGGATAAGGGATCTACGGAGCGTCCGGGTGGTCTTCTGCTACCCTTGGAAATCCCTCCTTTTCCATGGGCTACAGTGTCTATGGACTTCATCACGGGATTGCCAAATATTCAAGGTTTAAGCAGTATTATTGTTATGGTGGACAAATTCTCTAAGTTTGCCATATTCATTCCCTGTTCATCACAGTGTTCAGCTGAGAACACAGCAGCATATTATTTTGATAGGATGGTTCGATATTTTGGGTTACCCATGAGCATCATCTCAGATCATGATCCGCGCTTCACAAGTGCTTTCTAGTGAGCACTATTTGGCATGATGGGTACCACCCTCAAAATGTCAACGAGCTTTCATCCGTAGACCGATGGGTAGACGGAACGGATGAATCGGGTACTTGAAGAGTATCTTCGTCACTATGTTCATAGTGACCAAAAGAATTGGCCATTTCTATTAGGGATTGTCCAACTGAGCTATAACATCCAGAAGTCCTCAGCTACTGGGTTCTCTCCTGTAGAACTAGTAATGGGAAGGTAGCCCATTACCCCTCATATGGTCTCTCCCTCATTGCAGAGACGACATCCCACAGCGGATGAATTCTTGAAGAGGTGGTTTGAAAATGTTGATACAGCAAAGTATCATCTGGAGAGGGCAGCACAACTAATGAAAAAGTATGCTGATCGAAAACACCAGCCTCGTGAGTTCAAGGTGGGAGATTGGGTCCTCCTGAAGTTGGACCCACGTTAGTTTAAACCGAAACAGGGAACTACCTCCAAGCTGATGAGGCAGTATGATGGTCCCTTCCAGATCATCGATAAAATCAACCCTGTAACATATAAGCTTCAGTTACCGATCAATATGGACCGAGTCCATCCAGTTTTTCATGTCAGCATGCTGAAGCCATTGCCGAATGGGTTCCCATATCCAGAGAGAAGCCTCTCAATCAGAGAGAGACCTTGTATACAATCTATACAAGGAAGGAAAGCAGAATGCATTCGGAATTTCCGGACCACTGGCCATGGGACAGATTTGAAAGTGGAGTTCCTCGTCCATTGGAAACATCGTCCTGACTCAGACGATAGCTGGGAACCACTGGAGCGCTTGAGGTCCCAGGAAAACTTGATCCTAGACTTTTGTAGGGAGCAAGCAATTGACCTCCCACCTTGGCTGCTCTGATGATGGATGGAGAAACCTCCCGTGAAAAAACAAAAAAAAATCAAAAGAGGTGCGACATGTGGTGCCTTATAGGATTCGAGAGCGAATTCCTATGGGAGTCGGCCTCAAACATGGGAGGAAGGTGCCTGGAGCCATTCAAAGTGCTCTATAGGTGATGGGGCTTAAGATTCAAAGAGTGTTGAACTTAAGACCCCTAGATCTTGGGATCAAACGAGTCAGGGGACACCCTGGAACTCATGGATCCCTAGGTCGGTGTGTTCTATCATGTTGCAATGATAGACCACTTGATGTCCTCCCATAGCTTGGCATTTTAGGCCAGGTATGGAAGTATGGATAGTCCAAGCCTTGAGGAGTGATGCTCTTGACTTGGGTGTCAGATGCTAGGATGAGTCCGGATCCTAGGAAGACGATCGAGTTCAACGAAAATGCTTTATGGCCTTAGGCCCTAGCAGTTGGACCTTCCAGAACCAAAGATCCCTTCTAATTGACTCAGAATAGCATGGGCGTACTTCCCCGGAATTGACGGAATTCTCCCTTGGTTTTGATGTAGCAACCTCGTGGGTTACCCAAGCCATGCTCTAAGGTCGTCGCTCATTTTAAGCGGGGGAGAATTGTGAGAGAGGTAGTAGGGTTGCTGGTAGCCTGCTACCTCCCCCACGGTTCGAGGGCCGTGGGGGCACAAGGGGTCCTCCTCTCCTTGTGTCTTCAGAACCATACTGGCATGGCAGTTCCATGCATTAGTAAGAGGAGGCTACGACCTACCTCATTACCCCACTCGGTAGGACCTTGCCTGGGAGGGTTGCGTAGTTCAACTCTGCGTTGGGGTGTTTTNCACGACACCAACTACCAGCACGCAGTGATGAATCTAGAGGGTTCAGCTGGTAGTCCCCGTGGTGTCCACGTGAGTGGAGCAAGGGAGCGCTATCTATCTTGTTAGCGAATCGTAAATATTGTTTATGAAACACCGCTCAGGAGACATGCTAACACTAACACGTTGGTTGTTGGCATGTGTTTCAGGATTGTTCATTGCTAAGGCGTATTCCCCTTGAGTTTTGTCCCGATTCAGAATCTGCTTGGGAAACTCTTGGGGTACCGAACAACATTCTCTGGGGCAGCGTTGTTACAGTAAGGGCCTCTTTAACAAATCATGCTCTTTTCCCTTGAATAACTATGCCTCTCTCCATTAAGGCATATGCAGATGGACAGGGGCACCTCTAAGGGCTGAGAAACTAGCAAACGACTATTCTCTCTCTCTCTCTCTCTCTCTCTCTCCCTCTCTCTCTCTCTCTTATTCTATTTTTCTTGGGACGACAGTGGCATAGTTGATGTGCATAAATAGTGAGTGCGGTAGGCGAGTTTTGCAATCCTATTTCTTTATTCTTGGCAACAAATTGACGATAGTCAATAGCAGCAAAGCTGCATGGATGGTGATCAACAATCTCAGCAGGATACCAAGAGGTAATAGTTTTTTTCCCATTTCACGGCAACCTCATGACAATGACATATGTAGGACTGGAGACAGTAATACATCTACTAGCATGTGATAACAAGATCTAGCAGCTTGTTCTCTCTCTCCCTCTCTTTCTCTCTCTCTCTCTCTCCCTCTCTCTCTCTAATGTGGTGTTGTAATAGTTGATAGTAGCAGTTACAGGCATGGATCTTATAGTTTCGTTCTATTTTTGGCAGGTGGTGCATCTGTGGAAAGGTTCTCCAAACAGGGATAAATTTTCCTCTCTCGTGCTAGCGACGGGGCACATTTTTTTTATGAGTTAGGGATGCATTAATGGGGCCCTTCATCTAGCCTCTTCTCTCTCTCTCCCTCCTCTAGTGGCTACAGGCAATATTGGTCGCAACAATGTCTGCAACAAATCGACGGTGAACAACAGTAGCAACTAAGAAGCAGGGAAAATTTATTTTGGTTACCTTTTGTATTCTTGAATTTGACTCTCATTCCAATTAAAATTCCCATTTTTCTTTTACTATTTTCAAAAGGCCACATAGCCCTCTCCAGCTGAGACTATTCCTGGGTTTCTGTACCCATACAAAAGGCACCCTAGGTAATAGTCTCCTTAAACGAGTTTTTCCCTAGGTGTTGGTGTGACGAAAATTTATGCGTCAATAGTTTTCTTAACTACCACTTTACTATCATTCCTTAAAGCATTTTTTCTTATTTTAGATAACGTGTTACACTTCATCACTTCACCACCATTTCTCCTTTGGGATGTATTTTTTGTCTTTCTTTTCACCTAAAATGTTCTTTCCAATTTTCTAAATGTAACTTTCCATCTGGTCCTAAATTAAATTTATAGAGAAATTTCAATTCTATGTGCCTTCATGAAGTAAGTGTTCTTTGAATAAGGTGTTGTTATCTTCTTTCAAATTCCACCATTTTATGTATTTAGTCCCTTTTCTTATTCTACCTTTAAAGCTCTTTATAGCTAAATCCATGATCATTAGTTGATGTTAAGTTGCAAGGCACTCTCCAAGTATGACCTTGCAGTGTTTACAAATGGCCTAGTCTCTTTTGTATAGCATGAAATAATCAATTTGTGTTTTATCCATATCACACTTGTATGTAACTAAATTTTTTATTCTTTTCTTGATATAAATATTTACAATTGCAAGGTTACAGGCACTTGCAAATTAGAGAATTCTAATACTTAACTATACAAGTCAAAAGTGTTAACACATGACCAAATCATAATTCGTGGATGGATAATATAAGTATACTAGTGAGTTGATAGTAAGTTCATGATCGTTATCTTCCCACTTAGAGTTAACAAGGTGCAAAATGTATGACTTAACTCTTAGTGAGGTATATGATAAGATCATGATAGTTGGCTTTAAGTATACTAAATGTAGACATAGTAAAAATGAATGTAATTTCTATTTCTAAGTACAATGAAAAGCTAAAGCTATTTTAGCCTATGGCCATAAGTATCCATTCCTATTTTTCTGTACTATTACTGGGATTACCATGTAACTTTACCATTGAGAAAATCAAGCAAAGTCACTATTGGGTTACTAAACAATTAGACTTTACACTCGAAACTAGTCATACTTATTTTGTCTTAGTAATGAACACTCGAATAGTAAATGGCTTAGTAAAAGCAAACAACATGGAAAAGTAAATCTATTATATGTGATATGCTATAATGATAAAGCACGATATTGATCTTTATTGTCATTCATGAATTATGTCTATGAGCAATCCACTCAAATAAATATTGTACTTCACAACACTACGAGCATTCATAACTAACTCTAACTTAAAGAAAATAAACTACAAGAATTTTGCTAAGTGCTTAGCTCAAATTTTTTTTCGATGTGATGATGGGCTCGTATTTATAGGCATGACCATGACCCACTACATTGTATTTACAATGATGTATATTGGACAACAATGTCACATCTACGATATCATAGTCGTAAATATAAAGTTTTTCATCAATGCTTTACAACAACCCATTCCTTGCAACAATCTAGACAAGATGGTTGAAATAAAATAAATGATCTAGCATTTCTAGTTTTTCTTTAGTGAATATGATATTTCTCTTGCGAATATAACGTTTTCTCTTTCATTTTTCTCTAGCGAATCTTATTTCACTAAAGTTATCATTTCCCTATGGAGATTCTAAATTTCTCTTAACTTCTTTAACTAATGCTATAAATTTTACTTCTTTTATCGAGGCAAAAATGCTTATTAATTCTTAGAATGCAGATTTAAAAATTGGTAAGTAAAAATTTATAATGCCTTCTTTTAGTGATGTTGATACATGTAAGACACCTTATTTTAGTCTTTCTCTTGATGTATATAAGTCATTAGTTATTGATCTTACATCACAATATATGTTCATGCAAATTCTGTTTACTTACCTTGAAATCAAAGTTTCACCTTGCAGGTTAATGATGTGATACAAAGGCATAACATTCAAGTCATTACCATTTGGTTTTATTCTCTTTTTTCCTACTTGTTAAGCTAGGTAATGCTCTGATGGTGTAATGTGCATTAAATATAGGATCATTTTTATATAAGAATACAATCTTGATCATACATAAATGAACTCTAGATTTTGATATCCAATTTGAAGAATATTCTAAAGTTCCATTTTTTCAAGATATTTAATTTTTCATTGATTTTTTAGAAAGTTGAATAGGATATTATTTTGGTCCCATTAAACATATGGAATTTTTTTCTATAGTATTTGATTTTTGTATATGCTTTTCTATTGAAAGTAATCTTATTAACTATAAAAAAAATAGTATTACAAGTATGAATACTTATATTCAACAAATTACATGTTATAATCTTTCTATTTGTTGCAACTTTTATCATCGTGAAGGGAATTTGTTCAATACTTATTTATTTCTGTTCGAGAAAAAAGATAGTCAGGAAAAGAAAAAATATATTGAAATAGAAGATAGAAAAAAAACAATTTGAAGTTGAAGATACAAAAAATTGAGTTAACATTAATGATAATAATGATCAAATATTAATAAAGAAGTCAAATAAGAAAAAACCTTCTATGAATTTTTTTACTTATGATATAAGTGTTGATTGGTCTAAACAAATAGTTCATAACGAAGAAAAAACAATGTTAATTCAAAGATCAAAACTAATGTTGACAAGTAGGATATAGTTGATAGTAAAGATTTTTGATATAAGGTTAACATCAAATGACAAACTAATGGAGATGCATAATATGTGCCATCATTTTTTGGTAAGTCTAGCTTTTCTACAAATATTGGTATTTTGTTGCAACTTTTTATTACCACCTCAAATCTTTTTGTTATTTTAAGTTCAAGCATGGATGTTGAAAGTGATGTAAATGTTGTTAGGACTAGGAATATCCTTCATTCTAATTAATAAATTTATTTTCTTTATTTTTGAAACAATTGTAAGGTTTTACACTTAAATAAACATCCCTAAAATTAGAAAGGTTTTCCTTTCCATGTTGTTTTTGGTGTTTTCTATTCAATGTTGATGAATCATATTTTGCAGGGTCTGATATCGGAGCTGCGATGATAGGTATCTGATATTAGGTCCCAAGATGCAATTTCAAATATGCAATATTGTGGGGTATGTGCTAACTAATAAATATAGCACTTGGGCACACAGTTTCCATACAGTTTTTATCATAGCATAACAGAGTTCTTGTAGTTTCTTTTCTCCAAAGTTAGAATATTTTCCACAGTGCCCGCAGCAAGACTTATTATGTACAGATCTTTATTTGAGCACTATTGTACCTAAGCACAACAATGTGTGTGATAATAAAGACGAGCTTTCTGATCAAACCATGTAGCAACTTGGCTAGCTTAAATATTTTATTCATGCATTTAATGTTTTATGCAGTTTCCTTTAATGCTCCCAAGTAATTAAGCTAAAGTAAGATAGTTCGATTAAATAGAAATTAATTAATTAAGCACATAAGTATGACTGCTTCGAGCATGTGCATGATGCTTGGTAATCCTAGCAACACTTAATGTTTGGTAACTAAGCCATGTTATATGTGTTCAGGATCTGTACGGAAAGTGGGATCAGATACTTATGTTAGGAAAGTGAGTTATTAATTAGCAATTAGATTAGTTAAAATAGTTCATAAATTAAGTTTCAACTTGTTTTTAATCATAGAAAAATAAAATATAAAATAATAAAAATCATGTGCCTCAATTATACTTAACCATACAATTAAAGCTCCACAACTATAGTTGAGAAGACAACAATTGTCACGATTAGATTTCACATCCTGGAACTTGTGTACTTAGGAACTTAAGGCATAGGGAATTGAATCGGATCACGCATGAACACTTGTGATTCATATGGTTGGGCATAGGGGTACCTCACTACTCATCAAATGTAAAGCATATGATGTTCTTGAAATTTTTTTCTTATGAATAATATGTTTTTAAAAGGTTTGACACCCCTTCATTCCTATAACAAGCCATGCCATGATACTAGACTAAACAATCTCACAAAAGTTAGTTCATATATGAAATAGCACAATCAATTATAATCCAAATAATATTAATCATGCATCAATTAAAAATACAAATTTTATATGTGACAAGAATTTACTAATGATCTTAGCTAGATACCGCTAATATACCAAAATACCATCATTGGACTATCTAAGAGTTCGAGTCATATGTAGTAAATTAAGACACCTTCTGACATACCACTTACTCCCAAGATCATCTAAGGCATCTAAGTTAGCGGTGTTAAAAATGTTGAAACAAAGAGTATTTTAAAAACTTTGGGTAAATGTCAAAGGAAAAATATATTTTTACTTAAATAGCACTAAGGAAGGCCTTAATTCAAAGATAAACTATATAACAACTACTATTCTTGACTATTTGTGATGCATAATCAACAAAGCACTAATGGAATCTCATCATTCAAAAGTTAAAACATGTTGATAAACTACGATATCGAGGTCGCGATATTGCATCTGCAATATCAAGTCCGCGATATCGAAGCCTGCCAAGTGATATCGGACATCCGATGTTGAAGCCTATCTCATCACCTATAAATAAGAGGCAGGTGCACTTGGTTTGGCAATAGGTTAATTTAGTCTCTTAGTCCCTTACCCAAACTCTTACACTTTTCCCTTCTCAAAGTTAGAATTATTTCTAAGTGCTCGTAGTAGGAGTCATAAAGCAAATGAATCTTTATTTGAGCATTATGTACCTAAGCACACCTTGTGGCTGGAAATAAAGATGAACTTTGTGATAACCCTTGCAACATTCAAAATAGATTATCTCTTACCTGTCATGTTATTTACAATTATTTAATGCTTTATGTAGTTAATTAATGTTTTCTCTCTCACCCTGTTAATTCTCCCAAGTAAGCACACTCAGTACGACCACTTTGAGCATGCGTGGAACACTTGGTAACCCAATAACAATTAGCGTTTGGTAATCCCAGTAGTGCTACACTCCTTCAAGATGTGTATGGCAAGTGGGAACGAATGCTTGTGTTAGGACTAGTTAGAGCATAGTTGATTAGTTAAATTAAATTAGTTACTTAATTATTTCACTTCTCCCTTTTTAGCATAAAAACATAAAACATAAAAATATATAAAAATCATATACCTCAAGTTTACTTAACCATAAAATTGTGCTATATAAGTGAGCTTGGGAAGACAATGATTAACTAACCTATCCTTGTTCTGTAAAGGTGCATAAGCACTTAGTCCTTGGAATTCGACCGGATCATGTATGGACACTCATATTCGTATGGTTGAGCATAGGGATACCTCATCACTCATCATTGGCATCGTTGCAGGGGACTTTTTTGTTTGTGCACTAAATAGAACTTAGGAAATCTTCCCATCGTTGGAATGAACCCTTAGGGTTGGTTATTTTAAAATTATTAGAAAAGAGAAGAGAAAAGTGTTGCACACTAAAGAATGAATCATGTCTCCTTCTTCTTACGAGAGTGTTTCACCACCTAGGTCTGACACAATGAATAATCGGAGGTGTAGTACACATGATGATCTACCAGTGCCCTGACAGTTTTGTGTGGTATACGTTCATCCCGATGAGTATATACCAAACTTTACCTTTATCCTCCACCAAGATGAACAACTGTGTTGGTGTGATTTAGAAGGTAACATAGTGTAACCTCTCGATCGTTCAGTCCCAAGCATGCTTCTTCATGCTCTCACACAAATTGGTATGCAGCACTTACAGGTAGAGTACGTTGTGCCTGAACACAACTCGAGAGAGTATCGACCCATGGAGGCACAACATCAAAGGGACCTACAACAGGAGAGACATCATAAATCTATGAAGGGAAACTGGTCGTTAGATGTACCATATGTCATGGGTGAAAATGAGGGTGGTGAACCTACCTCAGGAGGTCTTCCACATAATGATGTTCCTCCTGTTGACTTCAATCAAGGGGTTGTGTATTAGAATCTTCACTCAATTATCCATAACCCAAATTCTCATACTGACAGACACAAAGGGTCCGAAAAAGGAACACAAACACATGACAAAGATGGACATTCTGATCGTAATCACGATCGAGGCCACGACCACCGAAGAGAAGGAAGTAGGCACCATCATGATGATGGTCCTCCTCCCTCTTCATCTCCATCATCTCCTTCCCCCTCTCCTTTAGGATCAAAACATAGTCACAGAGGGAAAGACCCTAAGGATAATGGTAGGTGAAACAAGAATAATAGACAAAACAGTCGAGAAAGGGAACAAGGGAATTCTAGAGAAACACATTGTGAAAGGAGCGAGAGTAGGCAACAACATAGGCATCACAGACATCATAGAGAATACGATCATGATGAACCCCTATTCACCACCCGAAGTATGCTAGATATAATTTAGGTTGTTAGAATCCCAACAAGGCACCAAAAAGATAGCAAGATCACAATATTGGACATGAACAATATCCCACGATTTGAAGGGGGATACAACGTTGATCCTCAAAATCATTTGCAAGCATTTCATGATGCATGTGCCTTGTAAAACATAGAAAACAAGTGACATAAACTCAAGTTGTTACCACAGACACTCATCAAGAAGCGAAAAGCTAGTACCGATCCTTAGAACCAAAGTCCATTTGCCAATGGAGTACCATGTTAGAACTGTTCAATGATAAGTATCAAATGTACTCTCGAGTGATCAACCTACGAAAGCAAATCCAAGGATGGAAACAAGGAGGACATGAACCCTTGGATGCTACTATGGTCTAATATTATGCATTGTTACATCATTGCCCAAGCCATGGTTACTCGTAGAGAGAACAACTACGTCATCTTGTAGATGGGCTTCAGCACAAAACGCGAAGAACCCTTAGGACTTATGCCCAAGGAAGACTATCTGAGCTTAGGGCCCATTAAGTACAGAGATTGTTGAATCAAGTTGCTAAAGAGGAAGGTGAGTTAAGAAAAAGAGAGAGTGTGAAAGAATATAACAAAGATCCTTCCCTCCAAAAGAAGGTAGTTAGATTTTGTAAGGATGAAGAAGAGTCACCACTCGAAGAGATGGTGAATAAGAAAACTTTTCCCATTCAGAAATTTGCTTTAGAAGTATCAGCAAAGGTCGATCAAATGTGGGACTCCCTAGATAATAAATTTCAAACCGTTCTTAAAATAGTATAGGAATTTAGGGAACAAAGTAGTGATCGAGAAAGGAGAAAAAAAAGAGAAGCTGAATATGCACGTAACAAAGGTAAGGGTAAAGTGGCCATCATCGAAGAGGTTGTGGATTCAAATATAAATAATGATGGTGGATGTGAGATATGCCAATATGACCATCCTAAGGGATGTTGCCCTGTAATCTCACATGTACAAGAATTTGGGGTGTATGCACTCAACCCACAATTAAATAAAAGGCAAACACTCTGAAGGTTACCTTATCCTCAAGGTAACCTAAGGCAGTTCCACCAACCCTTGATGTATTATCCAAGTGGAACTCCACCACAATAAAATGAGTAATATCAATAATGGAAACACCCACAATTGTGGGGAATGCCACCACCACATCAACAGTACCCTTACCATCAGCCTGATCCATATGGATACTACATGTAGCAGCTGATCTCTCCATGTGACTCTACTGGTCATGTCACTTCTTAGCCTCACTACCAAGCCCAAGAGTACTATAGAAATCCTTCTCCTAGGGGTGATGTTCCACAAATGAACTATCCTTCTTATCCAACTACATCTCTTCCATCCTTAGCTCCATTACCACCTGCTCCAGCTATGCAAGGTGAGCTCTCTGCCTAGCTGCAGCAACGTAATGCTACAAGGGTTGTTATTCCTCAATCTACTATTGGTTTAGATAATCACACAAAGAAGAGACATTTCTTTAGAACCAATAGTCCAACTAAGTCCTTATAACCATAAGCGGCTAATCCTTCAAACGCCTCACCATCATTCAAATCTTCGAAACTCCCTTCAAACCAAAAACCGCATCCAACACATACGGTCATGTTAACTCATGCTGTCACCAATTGGATTAAAGTTGGCCACCTTCCTAGGAAATTTTCTAATCTTAAAAGTCCTCTTATATATCTACAAATCGTTGGGAATGAACCATGCAAGGCTCTTTTGAATTCAGGTTCTGGTGTCAACTTAATCTCTCAAGAAATGTATAAAGCCTAGAACCTGCCTCCACTGAAAAAGAGTAACATATGTTTAGAGTTGGCCGACCAGTCCATCACTGTCCCATTAGGACTAGTGGAGGACATCGTCACCACTATTTGTGGATGGTCATATCTAGTCGACTTCCTAATGATTCAATTTAACAATGGAAAGGGGGACTTCCCAATCATAATGGAAAGAGCATGGTTAAGAACAATTGATGTATGCCTAAGAAAACACGATCTTTCCCTAGAAATATTAAAGAAAAACACATTTGGAAAGATTGAGAAGAAGAAAGTTTCATGCATCGCATACAATGACACAGGGTGTAATTGCATGCAAAAGTCCTGGTTTGTACAACATTTAACATTGCCTACATGTAACCAGTGTGAACAAGTAACCAACATACAAAGATTCCTGTATGTAGCAGCCACAAGACAAAAAGTCACCCAATGGCTGACAACTGACCAAGAGAGCAATTCAACTATATGCATGGAACCAACTAAGGGTTTGACTTGCACTTACATTAATAGCATAGATACATTAGAGTAAGTCCATCACCAACTTCCACATCTCGACATTGAAAGTATCAACTGGGGGAAGTTGGAAATCCCTGACAATTTTAAGAAAGAGCCCCTTGAGTTAAAACCATTACTCACTGGTATGGAGTATACATTTCCCAAAAATGGAAAATCGATAATTATTAATGCTAAGCTCGTTCCTCAACAAAAAGAGAGACTGTTGGAAATGGTAAACAAATGGTTGAAAGCCTTTGCTTGGTCATATCCTGAATTAATTGGAATAGACCCTAGGATATGCTAGCATAGAATTTACACTGACCCCTCCATGAAGCCTTGACAACAACCGTAGAGGCAACTAAACCCAAAGCTGAAGTAAGTGGTTAAAGAAGAAATTGAACAACTTCTAAAATTCAGGTTCATTTACCCCATTGTTGATAGTGAATGGGTTAGTTCCTTAGTCATTGTGCCCAAAAAGGGAGGTAAATGGAGGGTGTGTAGACTTTAGGCTACTAAACATGGCAACATTCAAAGACCACTTTCCATTGTCATTCGTCGACCAAGTCTTAGAAACCATTGCAGGGCATCACTACTATAGTTTTCTAGACGGGTACAGTGGATACAACCAGATCCAAATAGCACCAGAAGACCAAGCCAAGACTACACTTACAAGTCCTTGGGGGAAATTCGCATATAGACAGATGTCGTTTGGCTTGTTCAATGCCCTTGCAGCATTTCAACGTTTGGTTCTAAGTATCTTTCAGCAGCAAATAGGGAATGGTGTAGAGGTCTTCATGGACAATTTCTCCACCTACAGAGTGAACTTCGATCAAGTATTGGACTGATTAGAGCAAGTGCTAAAACAATGTGTTGAAACCAATTTAAGGCTCAATTGGCAGAAAAACCATTTAATCATCCAAGAAGATATAGTATTAGGGCATAAGATTTCACAAATAGGGATAGAGGTAGACCCCAAAAAGATTAAAGTCATCCAAGGAATCATGCGTTAACCTAAAATTCTAAAAGACATTCAATCATTCCTTGGACACACTGGCTATTATAGAAGATTCACTAAGAACTTTTCAAAGGTTGCAAAACCATTGGTTGAACTAATGAAAATGGATGTACCCTTTGAATGGATCAGGGAATGTGAACTAGCTTTCCAAACCTTGAAGCAGAAGCTTGTAGAAACACATATTCTATAAGCTCCTAACTGGTCCAGACCATTCCACATAATGACTAACACATCCAACTATGCTCTGGGAGCCGTACTTACACAGTTAGATGACCAGAAATGATCCTATTACATTCACTATGCAAGTCGAAGTATTGCTGGTCCACAACTCAACTACACCATAACGAAAAAGGAATTAATGGCTATGGTGTTTCCACTAGAAAATTTTAGGCACTATGTATTGGGCTATAAGGTATTTGTACACACAGACCATAGTGCAATTTGGTTCCAGCTAAATAAACCAACGGTGAGCCCTAACATCATACGATGGCTCATAATCTTACAAGAGTTTGATCTTATGATGATAGATCGTAAAGGCACCAAGAACGTTGTTGCTGATCATTTATCTTGGTTAAGATGGGACAACAAATAGGATGAATATTCACTTTCTAATTGCTTTCCTAATGAATTCCTCTTTGCAGGTGTAATAAATAATTAATTAACTAGGGAGATAAATTAGTATAGTAGCATTCTTACCTATCTCATTACACAAGAAACACCACAAGAGTTAGACGTTAAAAAGAAACAACAGTTTCTACACCGAGCCAAGTATTTCATAGAAATCAATGGGCATCTTTATAAGGTATGCTCCGATGGCTTGGTTCGATGGTGTATTCCCGATGTAGATCAATTACGAGTTCTCCAAGATGCTCATGAGGGTCCTTGTGGGGGTCATTATGCTAAGAGATGAACAACCATTAAAATCTTGCTTGCAAAATATTATTGGCCTACATTGTTCCAGGACGCTCATCATTTCATCCAATCTTGTAAATGCTACCAACATGATGGGGGAATGACTACTAGAATGGAGGGTCCACAACAATGGATTCAACCTTTAGAACCCTTCATCATATGGGGAATTGATTTTATGGGATCTATTACACCAATGTCCAATGGAAAAGCCTCCATTGTTGTTGTTGTTGACTATTTCACAAAGTGGGTAGAAGCAGCCACTATTATGAATTGTACATCATCTAATGCTGCATGATTTTTTCAACAACAAATCGTTAACAGGTTTGGTGTGCCTCGTGCACTTATTTTTAACAATGATACACACTTTACATGTGCGAATTTTTGAAAGTTGATGCAACGCTTAGGAGTGGAACACAAGCTAACTACACCATATCACTCTTAAGTGAATGGTCAAGCTGAAGTCACCAATAGGGAGATTACAAAAATATTGACATGAACCATTAGTAAATATAGGCAAGACTAGAGCACCAAACTGAACGATGCTCTTTGGGCATACCACTCCACATGGAAACTCCCTATAGGCTAGTCTCCCTATGAGTTAGTGTATGGTAAACTTCCAATGCTTCCTATTCAAGCTGAGCTTCGTACACTATCTATGGCATGTGATCTCAACCTTGACCTTAATCTAGCATAGAAAGAACAATTGATGAACCTTAACTTGCTAGATGAAAATTGATTAGCCACCCTGTCATCTAATGAACTACACAAGGCCTTTAACAAACAACGTCATGACCTAAGAACTAAGAAAGTTAAATATCAACCAGGTGATAAGGTTTTGTACTGGAATCCCACACATGTGCCACAATGAACTAAATTTCAAACATTATGGAAAGGACATTATATTATTCATGAAACTTTTCCTTCAAGGGCCATGATTATTTACAAACTTAAGAGCCTGGATAAGAAATTTTTGGTCAACATCCAACAAACCAAACCTTCCCATGAGCCTAGAACAGCCAGTACCAATACTACCTCTATTGGTGGACAACCCTACTCATTATTTTGGATCTCCTCCTTCCAACTCAGTTGTGGAGGAGATGGCCACCAATGCTAACCATTCTAAGCCCTAAGATCTTTTTGTATTTTTGTTCTACACATCTTTTCAATATTAGTTACTTTTTGTTTTATACCATTGTTCATATTTTTTGCTATTTCTTTGTTTGATTTACTTTCATTTGTCATACAATAAATGCTCATGATGGTGGATTGTACTATAATGGTGTTGATTGCTAATGTTTGGTTTTTACCTTTGACTTTTGGTGTTAACACTAAGATATTGTTCTTTTGATAAAACAAGCAATGAGTCCACGTTGTCCATTTATCCATTCAACTCTGTGGTCTCCCTTGGCTTTGGAACTATACTGTCCCTTTTTCTAAATGAACTTATTAATGAATTGGTGGCTAGGTATTCTTCAAGCCAAGGAAGGACTCAATGGTTGAAAAGGGTGTGACTTCAAGAGGATTCGACGCACTTGTGTTGACTATTCTCTTGGGTACTTGGATGCTTTTCATGGGTTTTCCACCATTCCACTGTTGACCAAATATCAAGAAGTCAAATCAATTAAATAAGTCTTTACATGGTGTGGTTCTCACATAAAAAAAAAGCTGGTGAGAATTCAAAGCACACCCCTTAGACATAATAATGAAATATGGGCTACAAACATTGGTTATGGCACTGGAAAGACATGTTACCCATGCCTGAAGGTTCCCTCTAACTAAGGCCCTTTCTCACTTCCTGCTTCTCTATCTTTCTCTCCTTGGAATGGTGGTGACTCTATGAATGCATTCTTGTTACTTCAAGAGGATGGCTTGGTCAAATGTGTTGATGCAAGGTCACTAAATGTGGTTTGTTTGAATCCAGATTTGGAATGAATTCTATTCAATCACCGTAACCATATAACACACAAGGGACTTTACACAACCTTGCTCTTGGGATTCCATTCCATTTTCTCCTCTCCTTCCATATTTCTTCCCATATTCCACCTCATTACCAGTTTTATGATCAATCTATATCATGGTTGAGGCATTGTTCATCTTTGGTAACTTCTTGTAGGTAAGTTCTTAACCATTGTTCCATACGTCATTCCTAGAGCCTATGGACTCTTTGGTTTGCGGGTTTGTCAAGGCATAAAAGTCATGAGCCTGCTTTGGGGAGGACCCACTAACATTCTTTTATGGTACAATTGTTAAGTTCTTTCCCTTAAACATTCTTTGCAATCAACCATTTCTTGTTTCATCCCCATCCATGACATTTGTTTTATTGGCTTCACCATTGATATTTCTCTTATCTTTCTTTTTCCTTTAGTTTGTTCACCCTATTGCTACCAGAGGTTCGCTCTTAGTCGTGGGGGCCCAGTCACAAATTTTTCCATTCAATTACCTATCTCACCCCTACACCTTGGGTAGTTATCAGTTAAAAACCTCTAACCCAGTATCTGCCATACCCACAACTCAGCTAAGGTACTTCATATCGGGGCAAGGTATCAAATACATTGTATCTTATCTATCCTTGCTAATTCATGACTGTGTTGTGTGTGCAGATGGTGACCATACGAACAATGAATTGGGATAGGATGGAGCACTTGGGATGGACTAGAGCAGGAGCAATTATGTAAGGAACATGCTTTATCACATGGATATGGATAAACAACGGAGTGCACATTTCTAACATTGGCAGCAACGCACCCCATTCTCTTTTCTCTCTCTTTCTCTTCAAGCTATTGGATGAGGGTCTGGATGTCATCTATGTAAAGTGTTTACCATAATGGTTATGAACGCCAATGCTGTAATATGTTTGTCAATCCATTCACCGAGCACTTTGAGTCTGTCACCCATGTCGTCATCAGTTGTCATTCAATCAATAATCCTAGACCTTCCCAATATTTTGTAAGGAACTCGAGGACGAGTTTTTATTCAGTCATGGGGGTATGATGAACCGCTATATCGAGGCTGCAATATCAGAGCCTACCAAGCGATATCAGACATCCAATGTCGAAGCTTGTCTCATCACCTATAAATAAGAGGCGGGTGCACTTGGTTTGGCAATAGGTTAATTTAGTTTCTTAATCCCTTACCCAAACTCTTGCACTTTTCCTTTCTCAGAGTTAGAATTATTTCTGAGTGCCCGCAGTAGGAGTCATAAAGCAAACAGATCTTTATTCAAGCATTATGTACTGGAGCACACCTTGTGGCCAGAAATAAAGATGAACTTTGTGATAACCTTTGTAGCATTCAGAATAGATTATCTCTTACCCTTCATGTTATTTATAGTTATTTAATGCTTTTTGTAGTTAATTAATGTTTTCTCTCTCACCTTGTTAATTCTCCCAAGTAAGCACACTCAGTACGACCACTTCGAGCATGCGTAGAACACTTGGTCACCTAGTAACAATTAGCGTTTGGTAATCCTAGTAGTGCTACACTGGTTCAGGATGTGTATAGCAAGTGGGAACAGATGCTGGTGTTAGGACTAGTTAGAGCATAGTTGATTAGTTAAATTAAATTAGTTACTTAATTATTTCACTTCTCCCTTTTTAGCACCAAGACATAAAACATAAAAATATATAAAAATCATATACCTCAAGTTTATTTAACCATACAATTGTGCTATACAAGTGAGCTTGGGAAAACAATGATTAACTAACCCATCCTTGTTCTGTAAAGGTGCATAAGCACTTAGTCCTTGGAATTCAACTAGATCGTGTGTGGACGCTCGTATTCGTATGGTTGAGTGTAGGGATACCTTGCCGCTCATCACATGTAAACAACTCAAAATTCCTTTTGAAGAACAAATGCATCAACTACGCAAACAAAATAGCATTAAAATTATTCTCCATATTTTCTCTCAATGTTTTACTTTTGAGCACATTCAACATAAGTAAGATATTATTATGACTAATCAATTTATTTGAAATATTATGAAGAGCCCTTGATAATTTTCAAAAAAAAAATTTCAAAACTCATAGCATGTACAATTTTAATGATCCTTTAAACCCAAAAGGTCCATGGAAGCACAAACATGATAAAATTTCTCCAATTTTATAAACACAAACAAATAGATGGGTTGATAACATCACTTCCCATTAAATTTCAATGTTTTAACCATTTTGCATTACATCTACCTTACAATTGGTTATTTTTTTTCTAAAACTAACCCTTACCTATGTATCATTAACTATAATGCTAATTACCCTCTTTTTAATCAATTGCTAACTCATAATGAATTTAGTATGATTAAAAATGATTAACAAAAATAAAAGTCTTTGCATTGCCTTGCCCTGCTAGATTGAAGGCCTCTCCACATAAATCACTTACTTTAGTTAACAATTTTTTTTTACTTTGTTACTCATGCATGACAACAAAAGTAAAAATTGTCAAGGAGAATGAGTGATGCCCAAGTCACCTGCACAAAAACTCAAGCTTTAACCATCGGAGAGCTCCTTGCTGCGCTGCAATCGAAGGGTGAAGCTATGCTCTGTAGAAGTGTTTTTGCAGCTTCTCTCAGTTACTGCATCAAAATCGAGAATCGTAAATTTCTTAAGTGGCAATCAAACTACCAGGTGTTTTTTGTGCTGCTCCAAAAACTTCACCAAACACTCTACTTGTAAGCTATTGTTGTAACGAAACACGGTATTTCTATTAAGGTTGCAACGTACAAGCCTCCCCGGGCCAAGCACGATGCTAACAATGGTAACGCTGATAACAAGTACCAGATTGCGTCACCACTGTTATATCAAAAATTTATAAATTTATGCAGTTACATTAAAAAATAATAAACTACCATTAGTAATGTGAGCTTACAATGTCAAATTAAGAACGTTGTGTCGTATAATTTATGCGCCTCCCTATTGCAATTGTTAACTGCCAATGGCTATGACATTTAAAATGATTAGCCATTGTGAACTATACAATTATAATTTCTGAAATCAACGGTCATTAACGTGCTCATTATCGTCCTTCCGTAAAATCAACGCACTAAGATTCAGTGCCAACATTTCCGTCTCCTTGTTAATTGCTAGTTTTCCATTTAGTCCTCTGGAGTTTCGTGTAATACTGTAATCCAAATCGGCACAATTTACCTTTAATGGTTGCCTGCATGCAGGGGTGCATTCATGTAATCGTATTCACACGGCATATCCTATCCGATAACTTGAGAAGTGAGCACTCGATGGCCAATCATTGTTGGCGAAAGGCGACGACACGTTCTGAATTCTGATCACTCTTCCTTGCCCTACCTGATACTGAGGAACTCTGCATATGAAGAACTGTAGCTTACAATGGTAAGCGACGTTCCTGTTTCTGACATATCGCAGAGGTAACACTAGGGCAGGACAAGTGACATTGTTTCGGTTTCTGACATATCGTAGAGGTAACAATAGTGCAGGACACGCAAACCGATTAAAAATGTAAGCAACGGCACGGAGGTAGCGTTTTGCAAGGAAGAGCCTACAAACTTCTTATGTTCATGCTCATACACATGCCCATTACACAAAACATGTATGCACCATGAAAAAAATTGTAAAAAAAATTCTAACTTAAAAATTGTAGAAAAACTTTTAACTTCATGCTCATACACATGCCCATTACCTAGAACATGTATGCACCATGAAAAAAATTGTAAACAAAATTTTAACTTTTTATGGAAACTAGAAATTGGAAAACCAAAATACTTAACTTTGGAAAATAAAAACTTAAACTCATAACCCTTATTTTATTGCTCAAAGTCTATACGACTAAGACTACTCACTTCATTGTGATTAAATTTGTTTTTTTACATTATTTATATGTGTGTTCATGGATCCCACCCTTGTGTATCAACCAACCATTAAATATGCATACACCAACAATGTTGCATTAAATATGTGGGGGTGGCAAGGGCGCAAGGTAGAGGGGTGGTCGAATGCTAAAAAGAAGTTTTATTAAAAAAAAAAGGAGTGTCAAATACATAAACCACATTACGTCATGGAGACAAAAATATGGAAAACTTAGAACATTGGGGATGAAACTTTGGGAAACATCCTTATAAATAATTGTTCACGAAAGGGAGAAACCCAATATAGGGAATTACCATCCACCAACCAGCTAGCCTGTTACAAGAGAGAGTGGCAGAAATTTGGACGAGGCTAATAGTGCTCAATAAAAGGCAGAGAGACCCATGTGCAGAGACTGCATTCAAATGTAAGAAGGGAAGCTTCTATGTAGAGATCCCTGATGAAGAGGGTGCTTGAGCACACAGGTCTTTTCCAAGGTTGCAGAAGATGAATCAATTGATGAATATCCATTTTGAACTTTGATGCTTGAGATTTGAGTTGGAAATGAATGAGGTAGAATATCTGCAATTTCTCCAACATTGTTAGATGACATTTATTAGAAGAATCGATCCTTTGAAAGATAACATTACATCTACGCTTTCAAATGTAATATAGAATAATAGGCCTAATGACTTTCCACGGAAATTTAAAATTAGTAGAAGTGGTGGCCAAAAGGCCAAATATAACATCATCTTGAGATAGCTTGCACAATGGAATTGATTTGGAAGCCCATGTTCACACATGCTGTGAGAAGGGGGCAAACCCAAAACACATGAGCAAAGTCCTTTTGACCACCACAAAGAGGGTAATTGGGACTCTAAAACCCAAGATACTCCAGACGTTTGTCGATAGGTAAACCTTGATGGAGGAGACACGAGAGGAACTGCTTAATTTTAGGGACAATTGGTAGTTTCCAAATACGTTGGAAGAAGGGGGATTCAAAATTGTTCCAACTCTTGTTTGTCCCAAGACTTGTTATATCGTTGAATGACACTTGATGAGTCATGCAAAAGGAGAAAAGGGACATGCAGCTTGTAGGGTAGAAGTTTCGGCCCATTAATCCATTGGAAGCCATGAAAAGTACTATGCACCAAACTGTCTAGTTGCAAATAGTATTGAATGAAGGTATAAACTTGAGCTAGGCAATGGTGCATTGCTATAGACTCCCCATATAGAATATTAAACTCAGCCCTGGAAATCCTTTGATTGCCAAGTCAAAGACAACTTAGAGAAATAACTCCCTTCCAATACCAAGAGGTAGCAACCTTGGCATTTGTAATGGCAAGGGGAGTAGGTGACAAAGGTAACCACCAAGGACACAACTTAGAGAGAAGAGTAGGGTTGATCATGACATTTGTCCAATCTATATAATGGGGTAGAATTTGCCAAGCCCTCCAAATGCTTTTGAAAACATGAGATCTGGGAATAGTGATAGTATGGGGGGAAAGGATCTAGTTAACAAAATGGGTTCTTTTTCAAAAGGGCTTATTTTTGGGAAACACTTGTTGAAACCATAATTGGAGGAGAGTCTCAATGATGTCTAGGGCATCTAGATGCTGGACCAACTACTTGGCAACTAAGGTAATCCCCTGCTTGAACGAGTTCAAAAGATCTAAGCCATCCTTATTCTTAGGAAAAGTAACAATATTCCAAGTGACACAATGGAAACCTTTTTGAAAAATCTTTAGAAGACCACATGAAGTCACGAAATAATTGTTTAAGCTTTTAATAAGCATTAAATACATGGTGAGCGAAATTCTATGCTCTTCCATTTTACCATAATTAACATTACAATTCAGGTGTGTAACCCTTCAATAATTGATTGGTAGATATCATTGAATATTGAAGTGCATTTCATTTGAAATTCAATTCTTGACCCACTTGCTAGCTACCTGCTTTGACAATGTATCATATTACAACGTCTAGATTGTCATGATTGGTAAGCATCTCATAGAAGGAGGACACATATTGATGCATTAAATACAAGGCAAGCGAAATTCTATGCTCTTCCATTTTACCATAATTAACATTACAATTCCATTTTAGTATAATTAACATTACAATTCAGGTGGGCAACCCTTCAATAACTGATCGATAGATATCATTGAATATTGAAGTGCTTTCCGTTCCAAATTCAATTGTTGAACCCACTGGCCAGCTGCTTGCTTTGACAGCGTTATCATATCACAACGTCCGGATTGTCATGATCGGTAAGCATCTCATAGAAGGAGGACACCGGCGGAAGATGCTGATATCGACGCAGTAAATACATGGTGAGCGAAATTCTATGCTCTTCCGTTTTACCATAATTAACATTACAATTCAGGTGCGTAACCCTTCAATAATTGATCCGTAGATACCATTGAATATTGAAGTGCTTTCCGTCCCAAATTCGATTCTTGACCCACTTGCCAGCTGCCTGCTTTGACAGCGTATCATATTAATCATATTATAACGTCCGAATTGTCATGATCGGTAAGCATCTAGGACACCGACGGAAGATGCTGATATCAACGCAACATGGTTGCTATTCGCTAGAGCTTCTAACGGCCCACGTTTTGATCGCGTTTGCCCCTTTCATTATTAAAGTATGATCTCTCCGAAATCTCTCTTCGGATGTGGATGTCAGGATGTGGACTAGTCCCACTACTGGTCTCGGTGACTCGGCAGCCGAAGTCCGAACCAGAATTGCTCATTCCGTGTATTAATTAAGGGGCATCTTAAAATAAAACGCACGCACACATACTAAAGCAGCTTCTTCGTCAGACTGAATCGACAAACAAAGCACAAAGGAAGCGTAAAGCAGACGGCAGAGTGCATCAACTAACAGACAGCAGTGCAATGTCAGTCCATGTTCCATACCAAAGTCGTCAGCATGACATAGAGGACCTCTGCTTTATGTTTCGGGATACACGCAAAATGCCGTTTTCAATTCACAAAATATATGATAATTATGCCAGAGAGTATATCTGAATATCTTCCAGTGGTATGGTATATCTGAAAATTAGGAATTGCCTCAACGTAAAATTCATTTGTTAAAAGGTCCCGAAATGGCCGTGCTGGCATGCAGCCCCTAAGAAAGGACTTTGGAAGAAATTGGCGTCCTCTAACCAGTTCAGTGATGCCCCGAGCACATGCACAGCTGACCTTAGCTAAGTTTTGTATTTGATAACCTCTGACACAGCAATTATGGTAAACTCATACCCGTTTCTTCTGCATACGAAGAATAAGATTAGCTATTGAACTTTTACTGGCCGGTAAATACTGGCTGGTAAATTCTATGCATTTTTATGTGACATGGAATGTTCACCGTGGTAAAATTTGAAAATTTTGAAAGGAGTGAGAGCAAATAGTTTTAACAGTTGATACATTAACATGAACAATGATAAGTTCACTTACACTTTTGAGCTGTGTGATTAGCTTTTTGAGCTGTGTGATTAGCTATGAAAATTTGTTAGATGATCTCTTCATACTAACTCATTCGATCATTAACAGTATGTGAGCTTTCCATGAGCCGGGGCATGAGAGAATTATTGGAATCTAACATAGATATTAAAATTCAATTGGAAACTAATTTTTTATTTACTTACATTAATATTTAAGAATTCTTTTTGTGAAAGTTTTTTTTAATGTATAATTTTGTGATTTTAAGTTACTAAGCAAAAGCTTTTACCATTAAGGTAACATCTCATTGTTTAGATTAACTTGAAATTAAAACTTGATATCCCTTTACTAAAAGATCTTGAATTTGTTTAGAATATCTTGAAAGCTTGAAATTTTTTCTTGTTCTAACCACCTAATTCCCTCAAAATGTTGAATCTAATATGGGGATAGAACTAAAACAAAGTATACCGCAAAAATCATAAGTGTGAAACATATTTAAAAAAAACGTAGATCAATTTCCTAGTTAGTCATAACCTTGAGCAATGTTTCAAATTGAGCCATATCAAGTTAGTTAGTCTCTTCATTGTTCTACTCGTGTGGACACCACTAGGATTACTAACTAAACCCTTTAGGACTTATCACTGTGTGTTGGTGGTTGATGTTACGTTCATACAAGTGCACATAAATAATGTTCCATAGCACATTCCATGTTAGCATCCAAGGATAAACCTCAACATAAAGTTGAATACAAAACCATCAAAACAAGTGCACATAAATAATGTTCCATAGCACATTCCATGTTAGCATCCAAGGATAAACCTCAACATAAAGTTGAATACAAAACCATCAAATAGAACAAGAGTAAAGGTCATAGCTCACTCACCTGGTACATAGTACTGCTATGTTAATATGGTAATAAAAGCATAGAGTGGAGGACCCCATGTGTTCCCATAGCTCTCAAACCACATGAAAGGTAATAGACCACAACCAGCCCTGCTAACCCTCATAAAATACAGCCTTTCAAGTCTATATGATTTACCATGCTTATCCTTTAAAAATGTTTGACGCATTTTAGTAAGAGGTTCTTCTGGAATCATCAAAATCCTTAACATAAATAATTGCCCTGTGTAATGAGTTCTTTGTGCTTAACTCCGCCACTATAGAATGGGGACTGACTTCGTTTCTTTAAATCGCGCTTGCTATCATGTAGCTGCGTCCGTTACTAACGTTAGCTACAATGCAAAAGTAAAATTCTGAATCCGTTTAGTATCCCGAGGATGCCTGATATTCAGCGCTTGCAACTACTACGTTGTCGTCTTTCTCCCAACGGCGG
Organism: Gnetum montanum; assembly: GCA_015680685.1. Taxonomy (NCBI): domain Eukaryota; kingdom Viridiplantae; phylum Streptophyta; class Gnetopsida; order Gnetales; family Gnetaceae; genus Gnetum; species Gnetum montanum. Next base: position 310,588 of record MNCI01017692.1, read on the forward strand.
TCAGGGTTCGAAGTTCACGGTTCGGGCAGACGGGCGAACAAGTAAAATGAAAGTGTTGTTGCCTCGGAGAAACTGAGTTTATGGATTCATGAATTCAAGCCAATTACCTGACATGAATGTAAAAAATTTAATTTAAATAGACTTTTATAAAATTAAGTGAAATCAAATAACTTTTTGAATATACTAAATGAGCACCCGGAAAATCCGGCAACGACGCACGCCAAAATGGTATCCGATGATTCGCCAACGGGCCATCTTGGCCCTTGTCTGCTTCGTTGAAAGGCCAATGCTAACAGCGCTGCTTTTCTTGGATTTGAAAACACTGTTCTGTCCTGCTATCTCATCATCCTATGCCAGTGCTGCCTGCACTCTACAGAATGGCTGCACATAGCTGCACATCATGCGATGCCTGCCCGTATGCCATTCACGTGCTGCGGGAGAAATCGTGGCCTCACTTTACTGTGTTTAGATGGTGCCTTTAAATGACAGAAGATGCTACTAGGCATGGTCCATTGCTCCTGCTCATTCATTTGGCGGGCCGACTAGCGAGGCGCAGCGAGGTTGGCGCCATCATTCATTCATGGTTCCTTCTCACTTTGACACGCGACTCAGTGCCAGACCGAGCGCTGAAGAGAAACGTGCAGGGCATGATGGTATGCACGGTTGCTTTGCAGTTGGCATCAGTGCCCTCTTTACATCACGTCTCGCATCGCCCTCTTTTCATGTGGGTAGACGCCTCCACAGTGCCCATCTTTGATTGAAAATTTGGTAAAGGCATTTCCTTCGGAAGCAAAATAGCCACAATTGAAGCACTCATCAGCACTGGACTGACTGTTTGAGAGCCATAGGCCCACCCACAACCCGTTCCTGCAGTGCCGGACATGGTTGAGGGAGGGCCACCGGACCACAGGTCAAGAAGAGTAGAATAAGTATTAGCAGGCAATAATAGGCATTGAGCCGAGGCAGAACCAGTGCTCCAAAGCACGTTACCGTTTAGTGGCATATAATTTGAATGGGCAAAGGGAGAACCATTGATAGCAGCGGAACACAGATTCAGGTAAATACGATTATATCGTCCATGCGATGAGTAAGGTAACAGAGTAACACCAATTCCCGTAAATACGATTACATCGTCCATGAGATGAGGAAGGTAACGGAGAAAATGCAGCGTGACCTAGCGGACGCGCGCTCCTGTGCTTCTTCTGTAATGTCACTGTCCGTCCACGACGCCGATGTGGACATGCGCGTCGCCGCGCCCCTACATGTGTATCCTCGATGTTTTCATGAAGATCGATCATATTAATACCCAACTGATGCTGCAGCGGGCTGCTGCATTCCAACCTCTTGAATCTTAATCCGCCTTGTTTATCCACAGGGTCACATCCCCTCGAATCCCATCCCCTGCTGATTCCGCCATATAAATAGAACAATGTCCAGCTCCTCACTGAACACGCAGGCAACTACGCGTTCCCCTCTTTTTCAGAAAGAGCTCTCTGTTCGCCGTTTCATCCACCGTCCTCTTAGTGCAGCTGGGCGTCTGCGGCGTCACTGCCCAGTGCCAACCCCTGTCCCGGAGCGATAACTGTAGGTTGCATTACTTCCTTGCTTGTTTTTTCTGCTAGGTTCCAATTCATCTTCATAACTGAAACCATATCTGCCCTTTGCCGTGTCTCTGCAGGACCCGCTCCAGTTGAACGCCATGGCGAGAGTCCGTTTCAGATCCGGCAGATCCGAGGCGCAGCGGCCTCTTCTCTACCTCGCCTCAATCTTGATCTGCATTACGGTACTAATCCTTCCTGTGCTCCTCTCGATTCGATAATCCCAGCATCATGCACTGTCGTTAGAAACACAAAACTTTGGGGTTTTTGTGGCAAGCAGATGTTGATTCCGGCGGAGGGGCTGCATCCGCTGTCAGCCAAGGCGTCGTTGCTCAGATTCTGGCGGCGAGAGCTGCCCAACGTCACGCTGCCTGCGTTTCTGCTCAACAAAGCGTCGCCGCTCAATGCCACGTCAATGGCGGTGTTCTCGAGTCTGCTGGAACACAACAGTCTCGCGCCGCGCATAACGTCTTTCTGCGCCGCCGCGGATCTTCTTTGCGCGCGCCGCGCCTACGCCTACTCCACCGCCGTCTCGGGCTCCGCTAGCCTCAACCGCAACTTTGCAGACTACCACGGCAGCAACTTCAAGAGGTACAAAGTTAACGGCAGCTTGCAGAACGACACCTTCAAAAGCTATTCCAACGACGACAACGTCAACGGCGACTCATTCGGCAACTATGGCGCCGGCGGCAACGTGGCCAGCCAGCAGTTCTCGCACTACGCCGACAGCATCAACGTGGGCGACGAGTCTTTCAAGAAATACGGTGAGGACTCCAACAGCGGCACCCGCTCCTTCACGACCTACGGCGAGCAGGCCAACGAGCCGACAAACCAGTTCAAGACGTACGCCACCAACTCCAACGCCGACAAGCAGTCCTTCACCTCCTACGGCGACAATGCCAACGTGGTGGACAACGATTTCCGCAGATACTCCAAGGACGCCAACGGCATCCAAACCGACTTCACCAACTACGCCAAGTCCGCCAACGTGATCAACAACACCTTCAACAATTACGACATTGGCGGCAACGGCCCTCAGGAAGGCTTCACAAACTATGCCTCCGACTCCAACGTTCCCCTCAACCGATTTCAGCGCTACGCCTCCGATGGAAACGGCGCCACCGAGACCTTCACTAACTACGGCGACGGCGCCAACGTCGGAACGGACTCCTTTAAGACCTACGGCAAGGGTGGCAACGCTCCCACCATCGTCTTCACCAACTATGGCAATGGCTCCTTCCCCTCTGCCGACACCTTCACCAACTACGCACAGGACTCCAACGGCCCCAACATAAGCTTCAAGTCCTACGCCCTCCCCAGCACCGTCTTCAAGCAGTACTTCAAAAAGGACGACACCTCCTTCTCACAATACGCTCGCAACTCCTCCTCCTCCTCCTCCTCCTCCGTCCATGCCACCGGCGGCGTTGAGCCGGGCAAGTTCTTTCGCGAGAGCAGGCTAAAGAGCGGCACTGAGATGCCGCTGCCAGATCTGAAAGACTACATGGTGCCTCGTTCGTTCCTTCCGCGATCGTTGGCCGACAAGTTCCCCGTGACGTCGGCGTCGCTGCCGGGGCTGCTGAAGCTCTTCCAAATCCCTCAAAACTCATCCATGGAGAGGATGATGCGAGACACCGTGTACGACTGCGAGAGAGCGCCGGCCAAAGGGGAGACCAAGCGGTGCGTGACATCGGTGGAAGGCATGGCGGAGTTCGCCAAGCAAGTTCTGGGTGCTCGCCTGCAGCTCATGACCACCGCCTCCACGCGTGGTTCCCGTCGCAACGTCATCATGGGCGCCGTTTCCGGGGCCGCCGGAGGCGCCGTAACGCGGTCCGTATCGTGCCACCAGAGCATGTTTCCTTTTTTGATGTATTACTGCCACTCGGTGCCGCAGGTGCGTGTGTACGAGGCCGATATGCTCAGCAGCAGCCAAGGCCAAGACCAGAACAACAACAACATCATCAATCACGGCGTCGGCATCTGCCACATCGACACGGCTGTTTGGAGTCCCAAGCACGCAGCTTTTCGCGCACTGGGCGGCAAGCCCGGCGGTATCGAAGTGTGCCACTGGATCTTCGAAGACGACCTTATCTGGGTCCCCACCTCGTCCTCCTAGATTATCATCGTCCTCATTACTGCTGCTGTTCCATTTGGCGGTTTGCCAAGCTCTGCCTCTTAAATTTCCCCAGCTGAACTCGGCTCGGCAGCAGGTTGAGCCTGCTCTGGCCGCTGTATAACAGGCCAGGCGATGGAATCGTGCTGGCCAACTGCTGCTTGTACCCACAATGAATAAATATATGTATCTGCCATTTCGTCTTTTGTCACATCCCTTGGTTGCTTCGCCGGTTGCGTGTCGCGGCGGGCGTCGGTGTTAAAAAAGAATTAACATGCGAGTAGGATTTCCGAGCTAACTGCAAAAAGCTTGTTAAGCTACATGAGAATTCAGCAATATCAAAGTTAAAACCCCAAGCCTGGAACCAACTTGCCCTTCTATTAAGAAAACATCTAATCCGTTTTTAAATAATACCACGGACTTGTACACAAGTATTCGAAAACCATAAACCCATCTATTTAGGTCATAAACCCATCTATTTAGGTCGGTCGGTTATGTGGTTGATGCATGGTAGATGAGATTTAGGTTGGTCGGTTATGTGGGTTATGTGGTTGATGCATGGCAGATGAGAGTGATAATAGATATGGAATTTGTAAAATTAAGAAAATCTAACATTTAACCTTGTATCTATTATTGCAATTGTGTATCACTCTTTTGCAATTGTGTATCACTCTTTTACTCTTTTACTCTTTTACTTAGGTTAGTTGACACATAAAATATTTTTTGTATTATTTAAACTTTTACTCTTTTACTTAGGTTAGTTGACACATAAAATATTTTTTGTATTATTTAAACATGTACAGGGATAGTCATGAAATGTATATGGATTGGGTTATGATTTTCCCACCATCATACTCTATGAGTCATTTTCTCTATGAACTAATATGGATTGGGTTATGATTTTCCACCATCATACTCTATGAGTCATTTTCTCTATGTACCACTTCCTCATTTTCTCTATGTACCACTTCCCCAGTACCACCAGGGGCATAACAACAATTTGAAGGCAACCCCATATGAAGTGTTATATGCTAGATCTCCTTATAGACCTTTATGTTGGGATACTATAAAAGACAAACATAAGACCATCATAGAAAGGACTAAATAGCATATCAAACTCATTAAAGACATATTAAAGATGACATAGGTTAGATTCAAAAAGTATGGTAATAATAGAAAAAGATCTTTAGAATTCAATATTGGATATCAAGTATTCTTTAAAATTTGAACTTTGAAAGGTAATATGAAATTTGATAAGAAAAGGATGTTAGCACTGCACTGTATTAGTCTATTTTCAGTTTGAAGAAGATTTGTGAGTTTTATATTGAATTAGCCTTCCACCTCATCTATAGTCTATTTATGATTTTTTTTTTCATATTTCTATGTTGAGAAAGTATAAGAAACCAATTAGAAGAATGAAAAGGAATTATACATGATGAGCGACAAGGTACCCCTACACTCAACCATACAAATATGAGCGAGTATGCATGATTTGGTCGAACTCCGCAAATGGACTAGTTTGGCACTTAGACAGTTATACATTGATTGCAGTTCGTTGTCTTCCCACCTGAACTAGTGGTAGCTTTGTCATGTATGGTTTAGTCTAGAGTGAGGCATATGTTGCTATCCTAATTCTACGTTACTCTTGATAACAGAAAAGATAAATTGATTAAACTAATAATGGAAGCAAAACCTAAATTAGCCTATGGCGATGGTATCCATCCTTAACCATCAATACACATCTTGGACTTCGTGGGATTACTATTAGGTGTGCCAAGTATTCACACTTAAATGCTCATGATTAAGGTGTACACATTCCATTTAATGACAGGAAAAGTAAATAACAATAAATCGAATTGTTAATTATAGAAGGCATTAAATAATTAAAATAAAAAAATTAATCTAAGTGAATGTTGCAATGATGAAAGTAATCTTGATCTTTATTGCCGATCATGCACGTGTCCAAGTATGTCACACTTGAACAAGGTGTCGTACAATTGCAAACATCAAACCGCGAACATGCACTAGGAATAACTAACTTGGAAGAAAGAAACGGAAAACTAAACTACCAAAAGAAAAAAACTTCCAACTTTCCTCCTTCTCAACTATGCACCTAAGTGCTATATTTATAGGCTAACATAGGAATCACAATATCGCGTATACAATATCGTATCCAAGCCGCAATATCGCGTACCTAATATCGGGGCTTGGCAAATCGCGATTCATCATACCTCCATGACTAAATAAAAACTCATCCTTGAGTTAATACAATAAGAAACAAGCCCCTTACAAAACATTATGAAGGTATGGGATTATTGATTACTACTGACTAGTCATGTCGCAGTATGGGAAACACAAAATTTGGATACAAAACACAAAATACAAAATGTTGGAACTCATGTGGTTCTCGGAGGTGGTGGCTCCTCCATTGGTTCTTTCCCTTTGTCTGGTACTGCAGGCTTCTGAGATTGCTGACATGTGAGAAGTGCCTACAGTTTCTCTTCTTCTGTTTGAGGATCATGCACAGTCCATGCTGATGTCCCAATGTTTAATGGAGTTGGCACCTCCCATGGACACGACAGCTGTGGAAACATTTGGTTTGCTTTGACATATCATGCAACAAATTGTCGTTGTTCCTCCTCATAGGCTTTAGCTTTAACTTGTAATTCATGGTAATTTGTCAATCATCAAGCCAAGTTTGCTACTACATCTCTTTGGTTGTGGTAGCTTGCTTTGACCACTTCTAATTCAGAGTTTGCAACTTCTAATTTTTGCAATGTTTTCTTATGTTCGGCAAACTCTGTCTCATACTTAGCATAGGTGACGGCTACCTATTTCTCAAGGTCATTTCTTGGGTGCCTTGCTGTTAACATGGCTAAGTTCGCATATTGTAGATTTGCCAATTCCATGTACTCTGTTAAGTCCTGAATCTATAGATCCTGGCTTTTCAGTTTCGCTTGGTGCACGAAGGCATATGTATCCAATATGGCTCGCCAATTAGTGTGTTGAGCACTGAAAGAGTTAATGTGGGCCTTAGCCATACGGATCTCCTTTTCGATGATTTCTTTGTACAATCTCACCTGATCATGAAAGTGCTCTTTTAACTTATGTTTTTTGGCCTCATTTTGCCATACACTAATCTCTATTGCTGTCTTTTAATGGATGGCGCAGACCTCCTCCATAGAGAGGGTTCTATTTTCCATGGCTAAGTAATTCATATCTTGGTTGACCTGTACTAATTATTTTCGCATTTGTTGGAAACTTTCTTTGAGAACATTCTTCTGTTTCTCAATTGTCGTCAATTAAAGATCTTCAGCAGCAAGTTGTTTATTCTCATCCTGTAAGGCCTTGAGAGCTTTAGCAAGTAAGCACGTTTGAGCTTGTGCCTTGGAAGCATCCCAATCAACCTATTCTTTCTCCCTTACCACCTTTTTATTTTGTTTCAACAATTTATTTAGTTGCTTAGTTCTGAAAACATCCAATTGGTTAGCTACAATGAATTGGGAAGGATCCCTACATTCAGTTTGTAGGGTGACCAGCTTTTCTTGCAGTTTTTGCAGCTTTGCTTCTATGTGCTTAGCCCTAACTTCAGCCATGACCAATTTTCCTTTGGTTGAAATGAGATCTGATTGTACTACTATGACATCTTAAGGGATGTCAAATAAGGAGGTCATGACTTGTTTCGTTTGCAGCAAGCAATTCAAAACATCCTCATGTTTTGTAGGAGTCATTAAGGAACCAACTAAAACTTGAGCATCATGTGCTCCCATGAAATCTGCCGATGGCACAACAAGGACATTAAAAGATTCTTTAATGTGGTTTGCGACCACCTCTGCTACACCTATTGCATCCTGGTGCTACATGACCATAGCTATGGCATCTTCACCAGTTTTTAATCTGACTTGGAAAGATGCAGCATTCCTAGAGATTTGTTGAGACCACTGGGACTCTCCTACTGAAATTAACAAAATGTGTCCACTCTCGGGATTAGCTAAAACAGTGGGTTGCATGACATCATTAATGACCCTGAATAAATTTTTGGCATCATGACTCCCCCAACTGACTATCTTAGCGATTTTTTGGAGGTGACTGATGGATGGTTAATAGTCTTGTTACGGCGATGGCGATTGTTGGACTTGCTGGCTTGTGGGTTGTGTGTCGGGCCTTGCTTCCTATTGTTAGCTAGGCCTTGCCATTTGAGGCATAGTTGGCCTAACTGTTTGCTCTTTTTCTTGCTTTGATTGCTTGCCAACATCTTTCCTTGGTGCCGGTGGTTTAAGTAGTTTAACATACAAAGAATTTTGGGCTTTTCTAAGAATATCATTCATATAGCCCAAAATTCCAACATGTTTGCATAGCTTCATGATGAGACAAGGGAAAGGTAAGACAAGCTTCCCTGTCTTTCTTTCTTCGAATTGCCTTAGTATTTTTGTCAAATATAAATGGGGCAGATTTGCATTAAATTTTTCCATCAAAATTGCACTACCCCACGCTACATAAGTGGATAGTCTGTTAAAACCTTTGGTGGGGAAAATGTGATAAGTGTCAATCTTGAAGTAAATCCTCTCTTCTAGGGTCAATTATTCATAAACTTTACTTTCTTTTTCGTAAGCCCATTTCAACCATAATTTTCTTGTGTTTGCATCCAAACGAGTGGACAGATGAGCAACCTTTGGTCCTTTTTTTGGAAGATTCAGGACCTCTGCAATGGCCTTTGCAGAGAAATCAATGGGAACACCACCTACATTGGCAATGGTGCCTTATTTCTTGCCATGCTAGAATTGGTATGTCTCACCCAAATACCAGTCACCACTTTTTGAGAAAATGGGCCATAGTGGCGATGCCTTAAGTTGATTCTTCACTAGTTCAGGAGAAAACTTAGTGAAAGGCCTGAAATTGAGTCCCACAGTCATGGTTGAGAAGGTGGAATACTCCCGAATGGCTTGGACGCATTCTGTGGACAACGTGAGATAATGCCCTAGTTCTGGGACTCTAATTTCTCCACCTTCTACGTGGCCAGATTGCACTGTCGCAAGGGTTTCCTGATTGATGAGCGGCAAGGTACCCCTACGCTCAATGATACAAATACAAGCGTTTCATGCACAATCCAGTCGAATTCCAAGGACTAAGTGTCTATGCACCTTTTTGGAACAAGGACGGTGATGAAGCACTATATAGTCGATGCGTCGACTAGGCTACGTATACGGCTGCATCAACGCGACCCCGTCGACGTAGCCTTCTTGTGTTGACGTGGCCCTGTTTATGCAGCCGCCTATCCTGACCTATAAATAAGAGGGCCTTCCACCTCATTTGGAAATCTTTCTAATAGTTGTAGCAAAGCTCTCGCATTTTGTTTTCGTAGGAATTAGATTATTTTCCCAAGTGCATGCCCGTAGTGTGATGCTTGTAATTGTACGGAACCTTTATTCGAGTGTGACGTACTTGGACACGCACATGATCGGCAATAAAGATCGAGATTACTTCATCATTGTAACATTCACTTAGTTTTAATTGTTTAATTATTATTGTTAATTATTATTGTTATTTATTGTTTTCTTAGTTAATATTTCTTTATCATCATTTACTATTCCTATTGTTAAATGTGGAATGAGTATGACNTAGTTTAGCATCACATCATACGCCTCACTCTGGACTAAACCATACATGACAAAGCAAATACTAGTCTAGGTGGGAAGACAACGAACTACGATCAACGTGTAACTGTCTAGATACAACAACTAGCCTATCCATGAAGTTCGACTAGATTGTGCATGAACACTCGTATTCGTATGGTTGAGTGTAGGGGTACCTCACCGCTCATCATTGGTGCCGTTGCCAAGGATGGTGCTAGTTATCTAGATTAGTTATATCATACAAGGTTGCTGTAAGGACTTAACAATATATCTTTTAAAACGAAATAATTACTAAAGAGTCACATATAAATTCACACACAACTTCACAACCATGTCTCTCCTACAAGACTATCATAATGCCAGATCTAGTGAGGCAATTCATTGGAGAACCAACGAATATTATGACAATGAAGATTGAAGTACGCAACCCGAGGTGGGGGTTTCTTATAAACATAAACAAAGAAAACATCATCCCAACACATGAAAGCATAACATACCTAGTGACGATGAACCCCTACTGGCCACTACAAGCTTAACGGAAATACAAGAGGTTGTTCGAATAGCCCACAGGCATCGTAAGGAAAGTTGTCTACCCGTGCTTGATTTAAACAACTTTCCCAAGTTTTCAGGAGGCTATGATTCAGATCCGCAACAACATTTGCAAGCCTTCTACGATGCTTATACATGGAACAATATTGATAATGGATGGCAAAAACTTAAGCTCTTTCCTCTGACACTTGTTGACCAAGAAAAAGTATGGTATAGGTCATTAATACCAAAATTAATTCAACGTTGGTCGACAATGGTAGAACTTTTCAACAAAAGATATCAAACCTATGCAAGAGTGTCAGCCTTGAGGAGACAAATCCAAGAATGGAAACAAGTGCAACATGAACCCTTGGACATGGCCTTAGAAAGATATTATGCACTATTAAAAAACTACCTAGGCCATGGGTTCTTCGAGGAAAAGCTAATGTACTATATCATAGATGGGCTCTGTAATGAAACAAGGGAGACCCTAGGGATGTATGCCCGAGGTCAACTATATGAGCTACGAACCCATAAACTCCAAGAGCTTATTAGGCAAATAGAAAAAGAAGAAGGAGAAATAGCCAAATGGGAGAATGTTGAAAGTTGTCAATAGGACCAAAATCTTAACTTAACAAGGGTCCATGACCATGAAGAGGAGAAATCAACTCACTTCAAGGAGGTGGAATCATCTTTGCCAATCCTACACTCACTAGATGAAATTGAGGCAAAGATCAATAAGATGAAGGACTGGGTACATGAAAGATATGGAGAATATGCCAACATTATTAGAGGAAAAACTATGCCAAATCAAGAAACAAGACAGGACACCACGTGATAATCGAAACAAAGGGTAGAAGAGAATAAGGATAAGAACTCAACTACCAATCATATGTATCAATGTAATGTTTTTCTGTACGATCACCCGAAAGGCCAATGTCCAGTTTTGTCACATTTACATGAGCATTGGGGAGGAATGTTACATCCAGAGTTCGTACAAAAAAACTATGTCCAACCATAGTGGAAAAAACCTCAGTTGTGGGGAAGGCCACTGCCAACTGGACGATACCCTTTGTATGTTGTAGCACCCAATGCTTATTATGTTCAACACCCTGTTTCTCCAATGGGATTAGCATCCTCTACCTCACCTCATCATTATTATTATCCTGAGTACTATCCACCCATGTCCTCTCCAACAAGATCACCACCTCATGTGCCTTACACTTCTCCTCAACCTCAATATTCTCGTACTTCACCCTCTTCTACATCACCGCCAGCTATGCCAGAAGATTTTTCACCACAACACCAACCTGCAAACGTTACTTGTGTTGCTACTGTCCACAGCAATGGAGGTCCTTCACAACATCGAAGGCATCCCTTCTTTAGACGTGACCGTCGAAATGGACATCGCAGTTCAAAGACCATTGCATCTGCCAACTCAGCACAAATCCAACACGGTGGTGCATCTTCCTCTTCGAACCCAATGCCTCATGTTACTCTATCTGGGCCACCAATCAACACTCCAACCACCATGGGGCCCAATGAATATTGCCACATGGGGAGACATATTGATCCTTGCATACCATCTTATGGTCACAAGTACCATAGTGGGTCAACTCCTTATAAATTAACCACATCTTATAACTTGCCCTACTATGTCAACTCTAAAAAAGTGTGTGAACCCAAATGGAGTAAATTTGACTGGGTCCCAATATTTTCAACATGCAAGGATCCCCACCTTCCATTTATTAATTCTAGCCATGCTCAACTATTTAGTTATGGGGGGTATCCTCCATTCTAACAACACAGAATTAATAAATGTTTTTCTATTTCTTTAATTTTTTAACTTTTTGTTTTCCAGTTTTTCACCTTTTAATTTATTATTTTATATTTTTATCTTTTTTATCTTTTTATGAGTAATCTCATCCATGAATAAAATACTCATGTGGCTCATTGGTTGAGGTGTGTTCTATGTTATCAAGTCATGAGTGGTCAATTATTTGAACAGCAAGCCCACCACATCCACCCAACCATTCTATTAATAAGACATTCTACTCTGGGTACGATGATATTCTTGACATCATTAAAACTTAAAGTAATTTTGTGCTCATGATGCCCAAAGTGAAAAATGATGGACTAAGAGGGAATGACCAGGGTGTGACATCAAGGGAACTTGTGGATTCTCTTTGGTGGCATCTGTAGGTGCTATCATGCAACTTGGTTGTACTAATATCCTTGTACATCTAACGAAAAATGGGAGTAAGAGTATTAAATGCACCAAAAAAAAAGAAAAAAAAAGAAAGGGAGAAGAGAGAGTGTGCCAAAGCAGCAAAACAAAAAGTATGCCGCAAAGAACTTCCAAGTCACTCCTCCCTTGCACAAAACGCCAAGTGGTCGTATGCCTTGCTGTCATGATGCTCTTATAGTTGTTCATCATGGGATGAAACAATGCGATGTCACTGATTAGAAGGATGAACTTGGTCTCGATCTTGGAACGATGGGTTAATGACACATTAATCATGCTTTTCACGCAAGATTCATTGTGCCATGAGTCAGTTATCTCACATCCCAATCTCTGCAATCCCTTCTTTGATTCGTCTCATCTCGCTGTTCATGTATTTGTGACTCGTGTCTTGCATAACATTGAATTCATACCTCATCATGGTGGTATTAACATGTGTGTATTTTGTTGCATCTACATAGATTACACTTAACCCTTCTAGTGCCTACGGACATTTTAAGGTGTGGTTACGCAAGGGCATATAGGTTGGAACCTGCTTTGGGGAGGACCCACTTGCATGAATTTTGTAATTTGTACTTGTTGCACACCACCACATTATCTTATACCCTCTGAAGATTTCATTGCCAAATCTATTCTTTCTTTTTTCATCATTTTATCAAACGTTCCTCAAAACCAGGTCTAACATTAAACTTTTAGGGCAACTTCCTCGAAAACATTTCTAACTCTAAAATCACATTGAGTTAAGAATGCAACATTAATTAAAGGAAATGAGTAAGGTATGAAATCATTAAAGTTTTTTTCAATAACCTTACTAACAATTGATCTTTGTGTGATTATAGATGGCCCCTAAAAGAAGACAACAAGGAGGAACTTCTCAAGGTGCAACTGAACGACTTGGGGGAGGTAGAGGTCAAGGACCTCATGTAGAACATGCAGAGCAAAAGGTAATCCTTCAACATCTATCATGATGCTCCTATTATTGCATAATCTATCCAAGCAAAGGGAGGAGAGGTCAAGGCTCGAGCCTATGAAGAGGAATGACGGCTATATGCGGCATGGCATGTCAAGGCCAATCAAGTGTTCCCATAGCTGCCGTGTTCATGAAAAGTGTCGACTCCATCAAACATTGGAACATCAGCATGGATGGCTCATAATCCTCAAATAGAAGAGGAGAAACTTCAGGTGCTTCTTCAATGGTATTAATCTTAGAAGCCTGATGCACAGGACAAAGGAAAGGCATCCATGGAGGAGCCACCACTACCGGGAACCCCATGAGTTCCACAAATTCTGTCATTTTGTGTCTATGTCCCAATTTTGTCATATTCATTGCAGCATGAATAAATTTCTAGTTAGCCAATAATCCCATACCTATCCACTATGTATTCAATTGAGCTTGTTCCTCACTTTCTTTGACTCAAGGACGAGTTTTTACTTAGTCATGGGGGTATGATGAAGCACTACATAGTCGATGCATCAACTAGGTAGCATATACAGGGCCCTGTATACGTGGTCGCATCGACGTGGCCCCGTCGACGTAGCCTTCCTATGTCGACATGGCCCCGTTTACGTAGCCACCTATCCCGGCCTATAAATAAGAGGGCCTTCCACCTCATTTGAAAATCTTTCTAGTAGTCGTAGTGAAGCTCTCGCATTTTGTTTCTGTAGGAGTTAGATTATTTTCCCAAGTGCATGCCCGCAGTGTGATGCTTGTAATTGTACGAAACCTTTATTCGAGTGTGACGTACTTGGACATGAACATGATCGGCAATAAAGATTGAGATTACTTCATCATTGCAGCATTCACTTAGTTTTAATTGTTTAATTATTATTGTTAATTGTTATTGTTATTTATTGTTTTCTTAGTTAAGATTTCTTTATCATCATTTACTATTCCTATTTTTAAATGCAGAATGAGTACGACTTAATCACTAGCATTTAAGTGTGACTACTTGGTAACCTAGTAGCGTACCTAGGATCTACGCTTGGTAACCCTAGTAGTAGTCATGCACGAGGTCCAAGATGTGTATGGATGATTAAGGAACGGGTGCTCATCGCACTTAGGTTAGCTTAGACTTTATTTCCTATTACTCATTAGTTTAATCAAGATTATATTCCATTGTCTCTAGAAGTAGCACTGTTTAGGATCACATCATACGCCTCACTCTAGGCTAAACCATACGTGACAAAGAAAATACTAGTCGAGGTGGGAAGACAGCGAACTACGATCAACGTGTAACTATCTAGATACCACGACTAGCCTATCCACAGAGTTTTTACTCAGTCATGGGGGTATGATGAAGCACCATATAGTTGATGCGTTGACTAGGCCACGTATACGGGGCCTCGTATATGTGGCTGCGTCGACGCAGCCCTGTCGACGTAGCCTTCCTATGTCAACGTGGCCCCGTTTACGCAGCTGCCTATCCTGACCTATAAATAAGAGGGCCTTCCACCTCATTTGGAAATCTTTCTAGTAGTCGTAGCAAAGCTCTTGCATTTTGTTTTCGTAGGAGTTAGATTATTTTCCCAAGTGCATGCCCACAATGTGATGCTTGTAATTGTATGGAACCTTTATTCGAGTGTGACGTACTTGGACACGCACATGATCGGCAATAAAGATCGAGATTACTTCATCATTGCAGCATTCACTTAGTTTTAATTGTTTAATTATTATTGTTAATTGTTATTCTTATTTATTGTTTTCTTAGTTAATATTTCTTTATCATCATTTACTATTCCTATTGTTAAATGTGGAATGAGTATGACTTAATCACGAGCATTTAAGTGTGACTACTTGGTAACCTAGTAGCGTACCTAGGATCTATGCTTGGTAACCCCAGTAGTGGTCGTGCACGAGGTCCAAGATGTGTATGAATGATTAAGGAACGGGTGCTCATCGCACTTAGGTTATCTTAGACTTCATTTCCTATTACTCATTAATTTAATCAAGATTATATTCCATTGTCTCTAGGAGTAGCACTAGTTTAGGATCACATCATACGCCTCACTCTGGACTAAACCATACATGACAAAGCAAATACTAGTCCAGGTGGAAAGACAGCGAACTGCGATCAACGTGTAACTATCTAGATACCACAACTAGCCTATCCACGGAGTTCAATCGGATCATGCGTGAACGCTCGTATTTGTATGGTTGAGTGTAGGAGTACCTTGCCGCTCATCAGACGGGTTGGTTGATTTCTTTCTTTCCAAACTTACTTGTATGTCATGATTGTATGGTTAAGGAAGCTTGAGGCATATGATTTTTATATATTTTATATTTATATGTCTTATGCTAATAAGGGATAAGAGAGATAACTAAGTGACTAATTTAAGTTAACTACTCATTAATTAAGTTCTAACTAATCCTAACACCAGCATCCATTCCCATTTTTGTACACATCTTGAACCAGTGCAACACTGCTGGGATTACCAAATGCTAATCATTACTGGGTTACCAAGCGTTACACGCATGCTCAAAGTGGCCGTGCTTGTGTAATTTAACAATTTTCTTAATTAATCAAAATGAATTGTTGTGCTAATAATAGAAATGTAAAGTGCATAAAATAAAATAAAATAAAATAAATGCATAAGAAAATAAAATAAAAGAAATGCGTAAGAAAACAAATCTCAAGTGCTACAAGGATAAATCGTAGAGCTCGTCTTTATTGCCGTACACAAGGTGTGCTCAAGTATACAATGCTTGAATAAAGATTCGTCCACACTTAGACCTCCTACTGCAAGCACTTGGAAAATACTCTAACTTTCAAACAGACTACAAGAGTTTCGCTACTTGACTGTTGAAAGACTTCTTTCAATTATGCGCCTAGGCACTGTCTTTATAGGCTTGGGAGCAACTACTCTAATGATTAGAGTAAACCGCTAGAGTAACTGCTCTAATAATTAGAATAAACTGCTAGAGTAACTGCTCTAATAATTAGAATAAATCACTAGAGTAACTACTCTAATAATTAGAATAAATCGCTATAGTAACTGCTCTAATAATTAGAATAACTACTAGAGTAATCGCTAGAGTAACCTGCTCTCATCATACTCGTACAATTGAATGAAAACTTGTCCTCGAGTTCCTTACAAAATTTTGGGAAGGTATGAGATTATTGACTAACTGACAACTAAAGGTGGAATGGGATGATAGACTCAACATGCCTAATGAATGGATCAATAAGCATGTTACAACATTAGTGTTCATGACCATTATGGTGAACACTCGTACATAAATGACATCCAAGCCTTTATTTGGTAGCTTGTAGAGAAAGAGAGAGAAAGAAAATAAAGCGTGTTGCCGCCAATGCTAAGATTGTGCCTTCCATTATTTATCCATAGCCACGCCACCAGACTTGCTCCTTTCGTAAATGCTCCAGTTTTGATCCATCCTGAGTGCTTCCTCCAAGCCTAGTCCATTGTTTGTATGATCACCATCTACACACACAACATAGTCACAAATGAGAAAGGATAGATAAACCACAATGCAGTTGATACGTTGCCTCGATATGAAGCACATTAGCTGAGTTGTGGTTATGGTAGAAACTAGTTCGGAGATTTATCACAGGTGACTACCCAAGGTGTGGTTATGGCAGAAACTAGTTTAGAGATTTATCACAGGTGACTACCCAAGGTGTGGTTATGGCAGAAACTAGTTTAGAGATTTATCACAGGTGACTACCCAAGGTGTNTTGCACCAAAAAAGAATGCCAATGGGTCCTTGCCAAAGCAGGCTCATGCCTTTTATGCCCTAACAAACCCACAAACCAAAGAGTCCATAGGCTCTAGGAATGTCATTTGGAGCAAGAGTTAAAAACTTACCCACAAGAATTCACCAAAGAAAAATAATGCATCAACCCAGAACAGACTAATGATAAAATCAACAATGAGGTGGAAAATGGGAAGAAAGATGGAGAGGAGAGAATGGAATGGAATCCTAAGACCAAGGTTGTGTAAAGTCCCTTGTGTATTTCATGATTAAGATAACTGAGTAGAACTCATCCTAAATCTAGACTCAAACCAACCACATTTAGTGACCTCGCATCAATACACTTAGCCAATCCATCCTCTTGAGGCAACAAGAATGCTTCCACAAAGAGTGACCACCATTCTAAGGAGAGCGAGATGGAGAAGCAGGAAATGAGAAAGGGCCTTAGTTAGAGGGAACCTTTAGGCATGGGTAAGATGTCTTTTTAGTTCCATAACTAGTGTGTGTAGCCCATATTACTTTATTATGTCTAAGGGGTGTGCTTTGAATTCTCACACCTTTTTTTTGTTTCTTTTTTTTATTCACCATGCAAAGACTTATTTTTATTCACTCAACTTCCTGATATTTGAACAATGTCAGAATGGCAGAAAATCCAAGAAAAAGCATCTAAGCACCCAAGAGAATGGCCAGCACCAATGCATCGAATGCCCTTGAAGTCACACCCTTTTCATCCTTTGAGTTTTTCCTTAGTTTGAAAAATACCTAGCCACCAATTCATTAATAAGTTTACTTAGAAAAAGGGGAATGTACGGTTCCAAGCCAAAGGAGACCATAGAGTTGTATGGATGAGTGGACGGTGTGGACTCATTGCCTGTTTACCAAAAGAACCATACCTTAATATCAGCATCATAATTCAATGGTAAAAACCAAATATTAGCAATCAATATGATATAATTTAATCCACCATCATGAGCACTTATTAGATGACAAATAAAAGTAAATCAAGAAAATAAAGAAATACTAAAATCATGATTGATGGTGTAAAACAAATATAAGAAAAGTTGAAAGAATGTGTAAAAAAAAAATTCAAAAAGAACTGAGGGCCTAGAATGGTTAGCATAGATGGCCATCTCCCCCATGACTAAGTTGGAAGGAGGAGATTTAAAATAGTGGGTAGGGTTATCCATCAAGAGAGGTAGCATGTGTACTAGCTGTCCTAAGCTCTTGGAAAGGTTTGGTTTGTTGTACGTTGACCAACTATTTTTTGTCTAGGCTCTTAGGTTTGTATATTTTCATGGCCCCTGAAGAAAAAGTTGCATAAATAATATAAGGTCCTTCCCATAGTGTTTGATATTTAGTACATTGTGGCACATGTGTGGGATTCCAATAGAGAACCTTATCTCCCGGTTGATATTAAACTTTCCTAATCCTTAGATCATGATGTTGCTTATTGAATGCCTTGTGCA
Source organism: Gnetum montanum (assembly GCA_015680685.1). Taxonomy (NCBI): domain Eukaryota; kingdom Viridiplantae; phylum Streptophyta; class Gnetopsida; order Gnetales; family Gnetaceae; genus Gnetum; species Gnetum montanum. The sequence continues at coordinate 328,876 of MNCI01017692.1, forward strand.
ATTCATTAGATGACAGGGTAGCTAGTCTATTTTCATCTAGCAAATTAAGGGTTACTAACTATTGTTTCTGTGCTAGGTCAAGGTCAAGGTTGAGGTCACATGCCATGGATAGTATATAGAGCTTAGTTTGAATGGGAAGCATTGGTAATTTACCATACATTAACTCATAGGGAGAATAGCTTGTAAGGAGTTTTCATGTGGAAGAGTATGCCCAAAGAGCATCGTTCAGTTTAGTGCTTCAGTCTCACCTAAACTTTCTAATAGTTCTTGTCAATATTTTCATAATCTCCCTGTTGGTGACTTCGGCTTGATCATTCGCTTGGGGGTGGTATGGTGTTGTCAGTTTGTGTTCAACCCCTAAGCATTGCATTAATTTCTAAAAATTTGCACTTGTGAAGTACGTACCGTTGTCTGAAATAAGTGCACGCGACACACCAAACCTATTTATGATTTGTTGTTGAACAAATCGTGCAGCTATAGATGATGTACAATCCTTAATAGTAGCTGCTTCTGCCCATTTTGTTAGGTAATCAACAACAACAACAATATAAGATTTTCCATTGAAAATTGGTGTAATTGGCCCCATAAAATTAATGCCCCAAATGTTGAAGGGTTCTAAGGGTTAAATCCATTGCTGTGGACCCTCCATTTTAGCAGTCATTCCTTCATCACGTTGATAGCGCTCACAAGATTGGACAAAATGATGGATGTCCCGAAATAATGTAGGCCAATAATATCCTGCAAGCAGGATCTTGATGACCATTCGTCTCCTAACGTAATGACCCCTACAAGGACCCTCATGAGCATTTTAGAGAACTTGCAGTTGATCTATATCGAGAACACACCATTGAATGAAGCCATCGGGACACACTTTGTAAAGTTGCCCATTGATATCCATAAAGTACTTGGCTTGGTGGAGAAATTGTTGTTTCTTTTTAAGGTTTAACACTTGTGGTGTTTGTTGGGTGAGGAGATAAGTAAGAATGCTACTGTACCAATTTGTCTCCATGGGTGATTGATTATTCACTACACTAGCAAAGAGGAATTCAACAAGGAAATGATTAGAAATTGGATACTCATCCTCTTTGTTTTCCCATCGCAACCGAGATAAATGATTAGCAACTACATTCTCGGTGCCCTTGCAATTGATCATTGTTAAATCGAACTCTTGTAAGATTACAAGCCATCGTATGATACAAGGGCTTACCACTGGCTTATTCATGAGGAATTGGATTGCACTATGATCTGAATGTATATATACTTTATATCCCAATACATAGTGTTTAAACTTTTCTAGTGCAAACACTACAACCATTAATTCTTTCTCTGTAGTAGTGTAGTTAATTTGTGCACCAACGATACTTCTACTTGCATAGTGGATGTAATAAAGACACTTCTAGTCATCTAACTATGTAAGTACGACTCCTAAAGCATAATTGGATGCATCAGTCATGATATGGAATGGTTTGGACCAATCAGGAGCTTGTAGAATGGGTGTTTCTACTAGCTTCTATTTCAGAGTTTAGAAAGCTAATTCGCATTCCCTGGTCCACTCGAAAGGTATTTCCTTTTTCGTTAATTCCACTAATGATTTGATAACCTTTGAAAAGTTCTCAATAAATCTCCTATAGTAGCCAGTATGTCCAAGGAATGACCGAATATCTTTGATAGTTTTCAGTTGATGGGTAATTCCTTGGAGAATTTTAATTTTCTCGGGGTCTACCTCTATCCCTATGTGTGAGATTTTGTGTCCTAGTACTACACCTTCTTGGACCATCAAATGGCTTTTCTACCAATTGAACCTCAAATTGGTTTCTACACATCTTTTTAGCACTTGATCCAACTGGTCCAAGGCTTGATCAAAGTTTGCTCCATAAGTGGAGAAGTTGTCCATAAAGACCTTCATGCCATTCTCTATTTGTTGTTGGAATATGCTTAGAACTATTCGTTGAAATGTTGTAGGGGCATTGCAAAAGCCAAACGACATCTATTTGTATGTGAACGTTCCCCAAGGACTAGTGAACGTAGTCTTGGCTTGGTCTTCTGGGGCTATTTGTATTTGGTTATATCTGCTATATCCATCTAGAAAACTGTAATAGCGATGCCCTGCGATGGTGTCTAAGACTTAGTCGACAAATGGCAATGGAAAGTGATCTTTTAATGTTGCCATATTTAGTAGCGTAAAATCTATGCACACCCTCCATTTGCCTCCCTTTTTAGGCACAATAACTAAGGGGCTAACCCATTCGCTATCAGCAATGCGGTATATGAACCCAGCCTTGAGAAGTTGTTCAATTTCTTCCTTAACTACTTGCTTCAGCTTAGGGTTCAATCGCCTCTGCAGTTGTCTTTGAGGCTTCATGGAGGGATCAGTGTAAATTCTATGTTGGCATATCCTAGGATCTATTCCAGTTAATTCAGGATATGACCAAGCGAAGGCTTCTGACCATTTATTTATTACCTTTAGTAGTTCTTCTTTCTGTTGAGGATCAAGCTTATCATTGATAATTATCGATTTTCCATTTTTAAGGAACGTTTTTTCCATATCAGTGGGAAATGGTATCAGCTCAAGGGGCTCTTGCTTAAATTTCTCAGGTATTTCAAACTTTCCCCAGTTGATATTTTCAAGGTTAGGACTTGGAAGTTGGTGGTGGACTTGCTCTAATGCCTCTATGCTATGGATGTAAGCACAAGTCAAACCCTTAGTTGGTTTCATGCATATGAGTGAATTACTTTCTTGTTTAGTTGTCAGCCACTGGGTGTTTGCCTATCATGTGGTTGCTGCATACTAGCATCTTTGTATGTTAATCACTTGTGCACACTGATTGCATGTAGGAAATGTTAAAATTTGCACAAACCATGACCTCTACATGCAATTACTCCCTGTGTCACTATATGCAATGCACAGAACTTTCTTCTTCTCGATCTTTCTGAATGTATTTTCCTTTGATATTTCTAGGGAAAGATCACGAATTCCTAGGCATGCGTCGATGGTGCTTAGCCATGCTCTTCCCATTATGATTGGGAAGTCCCCCTTACTATTTTTTACCTAAATCACTAGGAAGTCAGCTAGGTACAACCACCCACAAACAGTGGTAACAATGTCTTCCACTAGTTCCAATGGGACAGTGATGGACTGGTTGGCCAACTCTAGATGGATGTTGCTCTTTTTCAATAGAGGCAGGCTCCAGGCCTTGTACATTTCTTAAGAAAACAAGTTAACATCGGAACTTGAATCCAAAAGAGCCTTGCACAACACATTTCCAATGATTTGTAAGTATACTAGAGGACTCCCAAGATCAGAGAATTTCTTGGGAAGGTGGCCAGCTTTGATCTAATCGGTGATGGTATGTGTTAGCATGATCGTATGCATTGAGTGCAGTGATTGGGTTGAAAGGGGCTTCAAAGTTTTGATTGATACTAAGGTGTCTAAGGAATTAGCTGCTTGTGATTATAAGGGCTTGGTTGGATTGTTGGTTCTAAAGAAAGGTCTTTTCTTCATGTGGTTATTGGAACCAATAGTAGGTTGAGAGTTAATAGCTCTCATGGTGTTACATTGCTGCGACTAGGTAGGGATTTCACCTTATATTGCAAGAGTAGGTGGTAGTGGAGCTATTGGTGGAAGAGATGCAGCTGGATGAGAAGGATGATATGCTTGTGGAATATCGCCTCTAGAAGAGGGAGTCCCATAATACTTGTGAGCTTGGTAGTGAGGTTGAGGAGTGATGTGACCAGTAGAGTCATGTGGGAAGATTGGCTGTTGCATGTAATATCCATATGGGTCAGGTTTCTAGTAAGGATACTATTGCCTTGGTGGTGGCATTCTCCATGATTGTGGGTGCTGCCACTATTGATATTGCTCAATTGGTTGTGGTGGAGTTCCACTGGGATAATATGTTAAGGGTTGATGGAATTGCCTTGGGTTACCTTGAGGATAAGGTAACCTTTGGGGTGTTTTCCTTTTTTTTAATTGTGGGTTGAGTGCATACATCCCAGACTCTTGCAAATGTGAGATTATAGGGCAACATCCCTTAGGATGGTCATATTAACATATCTCACATCCACTATCATTATTTGTTTCTAAACCCACAACCTCTTCAATGATGGCAACTTTGCCCTTACCCTTGCTATGTGCATGTTCAGCCTTTTTGTTTTTTCTTTTCTCACTACCTTGCTCTCTAGACTCTTCTACTATTTTAAGAACAGTTTGAAATCTATTGTCTAGGGAATCCCACATTTGGTCTACCTTTGCCAAAAATTTTGATGTCATCTTTTCGATAGAAATATTTTTCCTATTTACCATCTCTTCTAGTGGTGACTCTTCTTCATCCTCAAAAAATTTTACTCCCCTCTTCCGAAGGGAAGGATCTCGGTTATACTCTTCCACATTGTCTCTCTTTCGTAGCTCACTTTCTTCCTTAGCAACTTGCTCCAATAGTCTTTGAATTTGATGGGACCTAAGCTCGGATAGTCTTCCTTGGGCATAAGTCCCAAGGGTTTTTCTCATTTCATGCCTAAGCCCATCCATGAGATGACGCAGTTGATCCCTTTGCGAATAACCATGGCTAGGACAATGATGTAACAGTGCATAGTATTGGCCCATGGTAGCATCCAAGGGTTTATGTCCTCCTTGTTTCCAACCTTGGTTTTTCTTTCGCAAGTTAGACATTTAGGAGTACATTTGGTACTTGTCATTAAATAGTTCTAGCATAGTACTCCACCTATGAATGGATTCCAGTTCTAAAGATCGGTACCAGCTTTCTGCTTCTTTAACTAATGTATGTGGGAACAACTTAAGTTTTTTCCATTCATTTTCTATGTTCTGTAAGGCACACGCATCATCGAATGCTTGTAAATGATCCTAAGGATCAGCGTTGTATCCTCCTTCAAATTGTGGGATGTTGTTCATATCTAATCTCTTTATCCTACTATTTTTCTGGTGCCTTGTTGGAATTCTAGCAGTCTTAGTTATGTCTAACATACTTCGAGTAGTGGGTAGAGGTTCATTGTGATTGTCTCGTCCATGAATTCTATGATGCCTACATTGTTCCCTACTCTCCCTTCTTCTATGTTGTGACTCTCTAGAGTGCCCTCGTCCCCTTTCATGGCTGTTACGTTTATGAATTCTACTTTTCCTACCTATATCCCCATAGTATTTTTCCTTATGACAGCATTCAGATATTGAAGGAGAGGATGAAGGAGATGATGAAGGTGAAGAAGAAGAAGAACCGTCATCATGACGGTGTCTGCTACCTTCTCTTTTGCAGTCTTGGCCCCGATCGTGATTGTGATTAGAATGTCCACCTTTATCATGAGTTCGTGTCCCTTTTTTGGACCATTTGTGCTCGTGGGTATTAGAACTTGGGTTATCAATAGTGGAATGAAGGTCCTGATACAAAACCCCTTGGCCAAAGTCAAGGGGAGGAACATCATTGTGTGGGCAACTACCTAAGGTAGGTTCATCACCCTCATTTTTGCTTAAGACATGTGGGACATCTTGGGACCACTTACCCTTCAAAGACTTATGATGTCTCTCTTATTGCAAGTCTCTTTGATGTTGTGCTTCTATGGGACAATATTCTCTTGAGTCATGATCTTGCACAATGTGTTTTGCATGTAAGTGTGGCATGCTAATTCGTGTGAGAGCACGAAGAAGCATGCTTGGGACTGAACAATCGGAAGGTAACACTATGTTACCTTCTAAGTCTTGCCAACACAATTGTTCATCTTGATGGAGGATAAAGGTAAAGTCTGGTATATACTCATCGGGATGAATATATACCACTCAAAATTGTTGAGGAACTGGCAGATCAACATCATGTGTATTACGCCGTCGATTGTTTCCTGTTTCAGACCTAGGTGGTGAGGTGCTTTTATATGAAGAAGGAGACATATTTGTCTGTTCAGTGTGCAATGTATTCTTGTTTATTATTTTCTCAATCACCCCTAAGGGTTCGTTCCAACGATGTGAATGATATCCTAAGTTCTAATTGGCACACAAACAACTAAGTCCTCGGCAACGGTGCCAATGATGAGCAGTGAGGTACCCCTATGCTCAACCATATGAATACAAGAATTTCACACATGATCTGATCAAATTCCAAGTACTAAGTGCCTATGTGCCTTTGTGGAACAAGAGTGGATTGGTTGATCGTTGTCTTCCCAAACTTACTTGTATGTCACAATTGTATGATTAAGTAAGCTTGAGGCATATGATTTTTATATCTTTTATGTTTTTATGTCATGTGCTAACAAGGGAGAAGAGAGATAACTAAGTGACTAATTTAACTTAACTACTCATTAATTAAGTTCTAACTAATCCTAACACCAGCATCCATTTCCACTTGTCGTACATATCTTGAACTAATGCAAAATTGCTAGGATTACCAAATGCTAATTGTTACTGGGTTACCAAGCATTACACGCATGCTCGAAGTGGTTGTGCTTGTATAATTTAACAATTTGCTTAATTGATCAAAATGAATTGTTGTGCTAATAACAGAAATGTAAAGTGCATAAAATAAAATAAATGCATAAGAAAAGAAAATAAAAGAAATGCGCAAGAAAACAAATCTCAAGTGCTGCAAGGATGAATCGAAGAGCTCATATTTATTGTTGTACACAAGGTGTGCTCAAGTACACAATGCTCGAATAAAGATTTGCCCACACTTAGACCTCCTACTGTGGGCACTTAGAAAATACTCTAACTTCCAAACAGACTACAAAAGTTTCGCTACTTGACTACTAAAAGACTTATTTTAATTGTGCGCCTGGGCACTATATTTATAGGCTTGGGAGTAACTACTCTAATAATTAGAGTAAATCACTAGAGTAATTTCTCTAATAATTAGAATAAATTTCTAGAGTAACTGCTCTAATAATTAGAATAACTACTAGAGTAATCGCTAGAGTAACCTGCTCTCATCACTGATGAATGCTGAATGAGTGTGCTTCCTACTCTGCATGTTCTACGTGAGGTTCCTAGCCTCTGCCTCCCCTCAAGTGTTTAGCTACTCTTTGGGAAGGTCCTACTCTCCTCTTTTGGGACCATCTGTAATCACACAAAGATCAACTGTTACTAAGGTTGTGTAGAGAAATTTTTATCAACTCATACCTTACTCCTTACCTTAATTAACAGTCCATAATTATGAGTGTGATTTTAGAGTTAAG
>MNCI01017692.1:336073-360980 GCA_015680685.1 Gnetum montanum
CCCCCCCCCCCCCTCCCTCCCATGACTAAGTGGAACACTCTGGGTTCAACTAGGATTAGATAGAATTGAAATTGAAATGTTAGGGAGCAAGATATTGCACTTGGAAGATGGAGAGGTAAAGCTCTAAGTCACAAAGGAAAATTTCAACAACTTCCATAGTGTCAAATAAAAGAAATGAACGTGAAGTAGGCTGGGTTATTAGTATATATAGGTAGGTGAGACCCGATATGGCGTATGCGATATTACATCCCCACCAACATGCATAAAATGTAGGGACTGAGTGGAAATAATGAATTTTTGATACTTAATGAAGGATTTGAGATTAAATTGGAAGGTTTGGCGTGTTTGGAAAATTAATTTTGAGGCACAAGAAGTATCGTGGTGGAGTCATATATTAAAATGTGTGAAAAGGGTCTAGGACAAAGGGTGTATAGTACTTGTCGAGGAATGATTAATTAAAATGATAAGGGAAAGGATAGTTCACTTAGGTGAGTAGTCAAAAGGTGTGAAATAATGCGGTTGTGTGCAACAGGGATGAGTTACAAAAGTTACACAAGTGGATCCTCCCCAAAGCAAGCTCTAGCCTATGATGCCCTTGTGGAACCACACCTCTAATGTCCATGGGCATTAGAGAAGTTTAATGCAATAGATACCTATGAACAAAACACACACGTGAGAACCATCAAGTTGAGATAATAACTCTACATTACACCAATCGCAAGTTATGAACATTTGGAAAACAAGATGACATGGGTTGCAGAAGGGATCACAAAAATTAGGGCACAAGGTTTCTAATGATTGTCACAATGGAATCTTGTGTGTAATTAGTGGTTAAATAGCCATGTTTTTGGCTTTCCAAGTTTCAGACCAAGTCCATACCACATTGTAGTAACACCACATTGCTTCATCCCATCGACAAACAACCATAAGCCTACCAGAGTTGCAAGGAGTAACATCACTTGGAATTTTGTTCAAGGAAGGAGCAAGAGAGGAGTGTCATGGTGGCTCACTCTCTTCTTTTTTTTCTCTTTTTTTTTGGCTCTATGAAGTCGTCCACCTTCAAGCAGGGGTACATGTCTTTCCAATGGAACCCACATAAGCTTATTTAATGCCATTTTGTGTTGCTCTACTTCTATTTTTCATTAGATCTACAAGGATATAGTTACAACCTTGGCAACATGATAGAACATATGGAAGTAGCCAAAGAGAATCTACGAATCCCCTTGATGTCATACTCTTATCATTCCACCTTGGTCCTTCAGTCGTCTCTCCAGACATAATGATTATCAAATTATTTATAGTTGGATGATGAAAAAGACTACCATTGTGACCAGAGCATGAACCTCTTATTAACGAATAGGTGGATGGATGTTGTGTCTCAATGTTTGAATAATCAGTCCCTTATGACTAGGCAACATAGAGAAAAACCTCACCTTAATGGGCAACATGATCAACTTATTCATGGTCGTGATTACAAAGGAAAATTGAAAACAAAAATTAGAAAAAGTAAAAGAAATAGAGAAATGACAAGAACTTGTAAAACAAAAAGACAAAATAACACCTAAAAATCTTGGAAATTAGAATGGGGGATGACCCCCACGACTAAACATTTGGTCGTGGCTAGGATTAATAAGTGGATGAATAGGATCCATGCATGTATGAAACGTTAGGAATCCTTCATGCTTTAGCCACTAGGTGTGTATTGGTGGTATGGTGGCTGGGTAGAGAAATTGTTGGTCACACACCTAATTATAGAAAGCATAGTAGGACAGGTTAGAGGGTGTGTGTACATTAGGAGGGAAATTTGGTCCATTATGGCACCCTTGACTATATGGTAGTATGCATGGATTTTTATGTCCATTCACATTGGTGAATTCACTGGATCATGTGGATGTTGGAGTGTGGTGTGGAGGCATAGGTATAGTGACAGGGGTTGTTGATGGAGCTAAGGAAGGTGTGTCACTAGGTTGACCTTGGGTTGGTTTAGAGTGTGGAGTAGGTTCAGAAGCATGATTCTTCTTCTTATGGCCATGCCTAAAGAAGGGATGCTTCCAATGTTGCATAGGGAACCTAGTTTCATTAATAGCAGTAGCACACGTTACATCTATTGGTTGGCACAGTGGTGAGGAATTGTCTGATACATCTGATGGTGGTGTAGAAGGAGGTGAAGGATGAAAATACTGAGGGTAAGAAGTATGAGGTGGTGATCCCTTAGGAGAAGACATGGGTTGATGCTACTCGGGAGAGTGATAACGGTGATTAGAGGTAGAGGATTCAGAACTAGTTGGAGAAACAAGATGTTGAACATAGTAGGCATTTGGTTTTAGCAGACAGGGAGGATGTGGCTAGCTAGGTGGTGGCCTTTCCCATGCCTATGAGTTTTGCCACTATGGTGGAGTAAAGTGTTGAGGTTGGTAATGGCTCCCCTTAAGATAATACACTCGGGTGATGTGGTTATCCATAATTACCTTGTGGAATAGGGATGCACTTAAATTGATACCTTTGTATGAATTTTGGGTGTAGCTTTCCTGCCCAATGCTCATATAGATGTGACAAGACTAGGCAATGGCCCTTTGGATGGTAATATAAACAAGCATCACATGCATTCTCATTATCTGTAGTTGAGCCTTTGGCCTTGTTACCCTTAGCCATTCTTCTCAGTTGCTGAACAATGTTCTTAACTATTTCTGATTTCTATGCCTTTTGCTTATTTTGATCACTAGGTTTATTTTGGATTACCCTCTCCCTGATAGTGTCTTCTAAGTTCATCCTTTGTTCGTTTGTCCATATGGTTATCTTGTTATGCTTTGCTCCAATTTCATCTATCGATTTCTGTATTGGCAAAGGTTGGGACTATATCACCCTTTCAGAATTGGTTGCTTCCTCTTCATCATAGTTCCAGACCCTAGTTGTTTCTAGAGTTGGATCCCATTTAAATGCTTTGGAATTCTCCCATTTATATAATTCTGTCTCTTCTTTCACTAGATGCTCTATTAGTTCTTTGACCTAGTGGGCTTGGAGCTTATATAGTTGTCCTCAAGCATACTTTCCAAGGTTCATCCTTCTTGCATTGCTAAGTCCATCTATAATGTCGAGCATTTGCTCTTTCATGGAGAACCTATGACCTAGACATTTATTTATTAAGGAATAGTATCTATCTAAGGCCATGTCCAAGGGTTCCTATTGTTCTTGTTTCCATCTTTGGATTTGTCTGCTTAAGGTAGAGACTTGCGCATAGGTCTAGTATCTTTTAGTGAAAATTTTTAACATGGTTGACCATTATCTAATTGAATTTGATTCCAATGATCTATACCACACTTTGGCTTTATTGATTAGTGTCATAGGAAAGAGCTTAAGCTTTTGCCATTTACTGTCGACATTGTTGAGCACACAAGCATCATGGAAGGCTTGTAAATGATGTTGTAGATCTGAATCATAGACTCTTGCAAATTTTGGAATATTATTCATGTCAAGCTTAGGTAGATGACTCTTCTTGTGATGCTTGTGAGATATCTTAACAACCTCTGTGATGTGCATTAGGCTTTTGGGGACTAACAAGGGTTTATCATTGTCAAATAAGTTGTGATTAAAATCTCTATTTGATCGATGGTGATGATGGGGCTTGTGTTCATGGTGATGACCTTGAGTGTGTTTGTGGGTTTGATTTTTGCTTTTATTTTGACCTTTTTTGGAGCTCTATCTCTATACCTATATTCATCTTTGTTAGAACTAGATGTTAAAGTTGAGGAAAAAGATGGAAAGGAGGAACTAGTAAGATAGCCATGGCTTCTATAATGTTCCTCAAGGTCCCTTAGTTTATCATTTCTAGGTACCAAGGAGGTCTTAGGCCTTGAGGCCTCCTCTAGTTTAGGACTGATTTCATCTTCTTCAACATTGTCTGCCTTAGGTGAATGTAGTCTTCGAGTGTCATTAGGATGGCCATGGTCATGAAAAACCCCTTCATAAGGTGGATCACTTCAATCTTCTTCATTGTATATTTCATTAGTTCTCCAATGAATAGGTGCACTATATGATTCATAATCATTTCCACATGAGTGAGTCATTGTTGTTGATTTGTGTGTGTGTTTGAATACTTCTCAAAAGATATATCATTAATACCCCTTTACAGCAATCTTGTGCAATATAACTAATCTAGATAACTAGCACCATCCCTAGCAATGGTGCTAATGATGAGTAGCAAGGTACCCCTACACTCAACTATACGAATATGAGTGTGTACGCATGATCCAATAGAACTTCGCGAATGGACTAGTTGTGGCACCTAGATAGTTATACATTGATCGCAGTTCACTGTCTTCCCACCTAGACTAGTGGTAGCTTTGTCACATATGGTTTAGTCTAGAGTGATACATATGATGTTTTCCTAATTCTACACTACTTCTGATAATAGAAAAGATAAATTGAATAAACTAATAATGGAAGCAAAACCTAAATTAGCCTATGATGATGGTATTCGTCCTTAATCATCTGTACACATCTTGGACTTCATAGGATTACTACTGGGCATGCCAAGTATTTGCACTTAAACCCTCATGATTAAGGTGTACACATTCCATTTAATGATAGGAAAAGTAAAGAATAATAAATTGAATTGTTAATTACAAAAGGCATTAAATAATTAAAACAAAAAAATTAATCTAAGTGAATGCTACAATGATGAAAGTAATCTTGATCTTTATTGTTGGTCATGCATGTGTCCAAGTACATCACACTCGAACAAAGGTGTTGTACAATTACAAACATCACATTGCAGACATGCACTAAGAATAACTAGCTTGGAAGAAAGAAAGGGAAAAGTAAACTGCCAAAAGAAAAGAACTTCTAACTTCCCTCCTTCTCAATTGTGTGCCTAAGTGCTATATTTATAGGCTAACACAGGAATCATGATATTGCGTATACGATATTGTATCCAGGTCATGATATCACATACTTGATATTGGGGCCTGGAAAATTATGATTCATCAATATATAAGTCACCATGAAATTATCCATGAGGAAGATTATTAAGAGGAGGGAAGAGGGAGGGGGAATGTAACACCTCAGTTCTAGGAACCCCTTTTCTTGGTTGATATGTCTTGTCACTTGAATCTTTGATGTCTTCTGTCGAACCTATGGTTGTATTTAATACCTTAGCTTTGTTTTATATCTTCCTTACACCTATGCTTTTATACTATTTTGTTTAATTGTAATACATTCCTTATTACTATCATTGCCTTCCTTTGTTGAATTATGTTATATTTTATTTATAAAGCATATATGCACTAACCTTGTGTGGGGTCTTGAAAGTATTGGATGGGTCATTGTTACATGAGGTTCTACATCATGCTTGTGGTATGTTATGATTATTTGCTTAGTTAATTTATATTTTACTTTTTTCTTTAGAGTAGTTGATGACCAGCAAGCAAACCCTATGCCCAACCATATGAATAACTAAGAATTCACACATGATTTGGTCAAATTCTATGGACTTATAGCCTTCTAAGTACACTAGTCTCTAGGAAGTGAAACGAACCATTGTAATCATTGTATTCCCAACTACACATGTGAAACATAAAAGTATGGTTAAGTGCAACTAAGGCATATGATTTTTGTCATTTTTATGTTTTATGTTCTAAGTTTCCTAAGAATAAAGAATAGAGAATTAAAGATAATTGATTGCTAATTTAATCTAACTAGCTATATTTAACTAATCCTAGCATAAGCATTCATTCCCACTTGTTGTACACATCTTGAACATGATTAATGTTATTGCGTTACCAAATGTTAAGCATTATTAGGATTACCAAGTGCCAAGCATATGCTTGAAGTGGTTGTACCTATGTGCTTAATTTATCACTATTTAATCTATCTTAATTTATTTCATAATTAATTATTTAATTACTTAAAGCATTAAAGGAAATTTCATAAAATACTAAATGCATAAAGGAAATAATTAATCTATTTCAAAGTGATGCAAGGTTTATTAGAAAGCTTGTCTTTATTGCCACACACATTGTTGTGCTGAGGTGCAACAATGCTCAAATAAAGATTCATACACTCTTTAACTCCTACTGTGAGAACTTAGAAAAAATATTCTAACTTTCAAGCAAGAAAACTACAAGAGATCTACTATAGCTGTGACAAAAGATGTCATAAATATGGTGGGTGAGCGTGTATTTATAGGTGAAAATAGGCACTGCATTGATGAGGTCATGTCAATGCATCAAATCAAATTTTGACGTGGCCAAGTAAACAAGGTTGCATTAATGGGACCACGTCAATGAGGCCTTATTGACGTAACCCATGGCATGACTCATCATACCCCCACGATTGAATGAAAACTCATCCTCAAGTAAACAAAAGAAGGAACAATTTTCTCAAAAAATTTTGGAAAGGTATAGGGTTGTTGACTAACTACTGACATACATAAACACAAACAAACACTAAGTGCCTAAGTGTATGGATTTACAATCATTAGAAAATTTTGGTGTTCAAGACAACAAAATTAAGCATTGGGATAAAAGTGACAAACACAATTCCTCTTTTGACATGAAGACAATGAAGAAGGTCAAATGGTCCTAGGTGGTGGAGGTTCATGAGGCTCCGAAGGACCTTATCCTACTTTAGGTGCATGTGGTGGTTAAGGCAGTTGTAGTTAACCTATGATAGCTACAACTTTTGCTGGAAGACAGAAGGAATTGAATAGTGTCATCTTCTCCTCCTTACTCTTGGGATCATTCACAATCCATGCCACATCATGAATGTGGGCCAGTGTGGGAACATCCCAAGGATAGGGCATTGCTGGAAATAACTCCTTCGCATTGATGAACTAGGTAGTAAAATGTTTGCATTCAACATCAAATGCCTTTACTACATTCTGCAGCTCCTAATAGTCACTCATTCTCCTAGCGAGTTCTTAGTTGTAGACTGTTGATCAGTGAAGCACTGCCCGAGAACATCGAGTTTTGCATTTACCACCTCAAGCTTTTGCTTGGTATCTTTGTGATGCTTGAACTTTTCTTTGTAAAACAAGTATGAACTGGCCATATGTTTCTTCAATTCAAAATACGACCATTTGACATTCAACATCATCAAATTTGCATAATGGAGATTGACAAGCTTCATGTACTCTATCATCTCCTTGATCTACAGCTCCTTCATGCAGATCTCCACCTTGTTGTAATCATTGAGCACATCAAAGATAGGCTACCAAACATCACCTCATTTCTTGAGCTGCTGGAGGGCCTCATTGACTTTTGCCTTTACCATTTGAATATGTTTCTCATTGATCTATTTTTGTAGACCAACCTAATCTTTGTAGTAATTTTTGACTCAAACTTGAGAGCCTCATTTTTCCATGCAACTACCTTTATTGTAGATTTCTGGTGAAGGGCTCAAACTTCCTCCATGGAGAAATTTCTATTTTTGGCTACCAATCTTCTTAGTTCATTGTTTACTCTGGCTAGCTGCTCCTGCTATTCATGGATGAAATCTTGCATTTGTTGCTTTTGCACATCAACATTTCGTAAGTGATGATTTTCTATGGTCAAAGTTACATTATCTTGACAAGTCTGGTATAAGGCCTTTTAGATATCATGCATGGTGGCATCGACCAAGGACTAATCAAAGGTCACCACTCCTTTACATCCTCAACCTTCTTGAGCTTGTCCTGAAGCTATTGAAAAGCTTCATCACAGGTTAGTGTAGGATTGAGAAATGTAAGATCAGCAAGATGGGCTCTTAGTTCAACAACCTCTATAGCCAAGTGTTGGTTTTGAGCTTCAGTTGTTTTAAGTTGCCCCTCCATGATAAGGCATTTGCCCCTTGCTCCAACAACTCTGATTAGGTTGTAGTGATTATATCCTGAAGGTCAAAGACATTCAGAATTGGTTGCTTAATTTCCACTAGTTGATGCAATAACTCCTCATGCTGGGCTACACTCAATTTATCACTAACCATTCTTGTGAATGTCTCCACATCTCTAAGTGCAGAAACATTTGGTACAAATGTTGTAGATACATTTAATGCCTCAACAATTCTATCAACAACAACCTTTGTTGTTGTCTCCTAATCA
Source organism: Gnetum montanum (assembly GCA_015680685.1). NCBI lineage: Eukaryota > Viridiplantae > Streptophyta > Gnetopsida > Gnetales > Gnetaceae > Gnetum > Gnetum montanum. Next base: position 344,148 of record MNCI01017692.1, read on the forward strand.
TGGTGTTGCATCACTAAGATAGTTGCCCCCTCATCCTCCTCTAGACATATCGAGAAAGTAGCAGCATTCCCAAAGATTTTTGGAAATTGTTGTTATTGTAAGAGAGATATTATTACCTCTTGGGTGCTAGGATTTGATTTTGCAAGCAGCTATATTCTTTGGCCTGAGAAAATTGGCCCACCTTTCTCCATCTCGCTAATGATTTAAGCTACTTTGTTGAGGTGACTTGTTGCTGGGTGATACACAGATGGATCACCACCACTCGTTCCTGCTCATTGCTCTTGCTCATGTAAGAGTTGTTCTTAGATCTTATGCATTTGTTCAAGGGCAGAATTGGAGTTGAACATTATTTCATGAGTGGGCAATGGAGATTGTGGTTACTACTCCTCTTTCTTGGCTATGGCAGCGGTCTTGTCTTTCATCATTTCTACCCAAAAGGTATAAGGAGCATGCCTAATTGCATTGTTAGCATAGCAAACTATTCTTGCCTTTTTGCATGGTTTTTTGATGAGGTAGGAAAAGGGAAGAGCTTTTCTTCCACATTCATTCTCTTTGAATCACTTCTCTATCTCTAGATCAATTAGATGTGGAAGATTGATAGGGAATTTTCCACTCAAAGTAGCACATGCATGGGTAGAAAAAGTAGTCACCTTACTGGGCCTCACCGTCAGATTGAGGTGATGGGCTACTATCTTGAAATACATATGTTTCACCATAGTGAGTACACCATACTTCTTGTAGTCCACTTCATAGCATCGTTGGGTCCACTTCTTCTTTACCTCAAGATCTACCTAAGTTGAGATCTCTACGAAGCTAGTTTCAATATCAGGCAAGTCGAAAGCCTATGCGATTGCTTCCACCGAATAGGAGATGCCAATGTCCTTGATTTTAACTATGGCACCTAGCTATTGGTTGTTCTAGAAGAGGTAGTCTCTCCCATGTACCACTCTCCACTAGAAGTGATGATTGGCCACATGGGAGAAGTTCATAATTGAGCTTTGACTTCTTTTGACAAACTCCAGGAACATCCCAAAGTTTTGTCCTTGGAGAACTAAATGCTGAACATCCCTAGACATGATTTGATCAAGGTAGGCACAGGTCAAGGTAGCTTCAAGTCTAGGCACAAGACTTGGTGCCTCATCTTGGTGAAATTGCTCTATTTTTGCTTCTTCTAGAATTTGACGAACGGATTCCACCTCAGGGTCCTCATGAAGATTTCTCATGACATGAGTTTCAGCTTCCTGCTCTTAGGGTTGTTCTTGTTGGCCCCTTCTAGTTCTAGGTTGTTTGTCCCTTGGTTTGGATGGTCCTCCTTCCTATAGGTGTTTCAATCTAGGTGCCATTTATAATTAGAACATAACCAATGATTAGCACCTAATGTGTAACTTTGAAACATTTGGAATACCTTATCTCTTGGGGTAGTTACACTTGGCTAAGTTGTGATCATGGCTAGTTTGATTATTTTAATATTATGTGATTAAATAGGTTACTGAAGTTTGTTGGAAGGGTTTAAGTTCCATAGGTTGATGATTTAATATTATTTTATGCATTAAACCTATGGGGAAGTTAGAAAAATTCTAAAAAATTTTCTATCAAAAACCTAAGGTTTGTGGCCCCCATGATATAGAGCATACCTTCAGTAGTTAGAGGACTAAAAAATGACTGAAATTGGACAAACAATGCGAAAGCTATGGGCTCTAGAAGGTTTGGGTCTTTGAAAACTCGTAGAAACTCCCATCTTATTTGAAGCAAAATAGCAAAAATTGCTAAGTGTTGTGCACTAGTTATAGTATTTTTACCATGCGTTGATGGGGCCATGTCGATGTAAAGGCTAGTGTATATGGGGCCACATCGACACATTTGTTGACCACCATTGACTTTTGAAAAAATTCAATAAATAGAAGGAGTTTTAATGCAAAATTGAAGTTTTTGAAAGCCCATGAAGCCAAGAACATGATGAAATGCATGAAGAGGGTTTGACAAGTCATAAAAATGGGGGAATTGAGGGGAGAATGCAATTTTATGGGAGAAATGCCTTAAGGAATGCATAGTTGGATGTAACTGATGGCAAATGTAGATGATTTTATTACAAAAATGCTCAAGGATAAGGGACTTAACTAGCCCAACCAAGAGCTATGCAAGTGGATCCTCCCCATAGCAAGCTCATGTCCTTTTTGCCCTTACATATCCTTAACCCAAGGAGTCCATGGGCTTCACAATTGATTAATGATTATGAAAAGTTAAAGATCGAATTTGGAAGAATCTATCTAAGAATTTTAATAGATCAAACTAAGACATTGAACAAGACATGAAAATTGGTAGTGAGGTGAAAAATAGAAAGGATTGACAGATGAGAGAGAAAGTGAAATGGAGTTCTGAATCATGGTCACATGAAGTCCCTTGTGGATTATGTGGTTAGATGACCCGATAAAATCCATCCTTAGTCCAAACCAAAACCAACCACTTTTAGTAGCTTCGCATCATCATCCTAAGACTAGTGCATCCCCTTGATACATAAGAAAGCTTCCATAAATCAAACACTATTCCTTATCTGAGAAGAAAAGAGAAGGAGGAAGTGAGAAAGGGCCTTAGTTAGAGGGAACCTTTAGGCATGGATAACATGTCTTTCTAGTCCCATAACTAGTGCTTAGAGCCTATTTATTTTGTCTAACGAGTATTCTTTGAATTTCTATCATTGTTTCTTTTTTATTTTTTGTATTTTATGGATTTTTGGATGGGAACCACACCATGCAAAGACTTGTCAACTTCCTATTATTGGTTGACACAGAACAGTGAGAAATCCATGAAAAACACTCAGGCACTCAAGTAAGTAGAAAGGTACAAAGATTAATGAATCCCCTTGAAGTTACACCCTTTTCAAACCTTTTGGATCTTTTCCAATTTTGGAAACTACCAAGGTCACAAGTTTGTTGAGGTTTTATGAATGAGAAAAAGACCTCATACTTCCAAAACAAGGAAAACCATAGATGTAATGGATGGGTGGATGATGTGGACTCACTTCTTGTTCCATAAAAAAGAAACTTTATCTTAGACATTAGTTATCAAAATTCAAAAATAGAAGCTAGACATTAGCAATAAAAAATATTAGGTATAAACCATAATTAGCAAAAAACTACAACATCATTGTGTCTTGTTGGCAACAAAGAAATTTTATTAGAAAACAAAGAAAATTCACACTAAAATAAAGAAACATATAAAAGAAATTGCAAAATTTTCAAGAAAAATAAAACATACTAATGATGTTGTAAAACAAAAATTTGGAAAAATAACAAAGTGTAAAGAAAAAAAGGTATATATAAAAAAAGTGTAAAACAAAAAGGTAGAAAAACTAAAGAGCCATTTTAATGATTAGCACGGATGCCCATCTCCCCCATGATTGAGTTGAAAGGAGGAGATCTGAAAGATTGAATGTGGTTGTCCATCCAAGGAGGCGTTGATTTCACTATCTTACTTGAACTCATGGAAAGGTTTTAGTTGTTGCATATTGACCAACTACTTTTTATTTGGGCTCTTAGGTTTGTAGATCAACATGGTCCCAGAAGGAAAGGTTTCATAAATGATATAAGGCCCTTCCCACAATGTTTGGATCTTGGTTTGTTGTGGAACATGTGTGGGGTTCAAATAAAGGACCCTGTCTTCAAGTTTAAATTTAACTTTCCTTATTCTAAGGTCATGGCATTGTTTACTAAATGCCTTATACACTTCATTTAAGAACAAGGCTACCAATCGATTCTCATCTAGCACATTAAGGTCGATCAATCTTTCTTTTTGTGTTAGGCTTAGGTCAAGGTCTAGGGCATGGGCTGTTAAAAGTGTATGAAGCTTACGTTGAATTAGAAAAGTTGGTAATTTTTCTTACACCAGCTCATAGTGAGAGTAGCCTATAGGGAGTTTCCATGTTGACTAGTAAGCCCAAAGGGAATTGTTGAGTTTTATGCTCTAGTCTCTCCTATATTTGCTAATTATTCTTGTTAAGATTTTTGTGATCTTCCTATTGGTAACTTTTGCTTAACCTTTGGCTTAGGGATGGTAAGATGTTATTAATTTATATTCAACCCCCAAGCATTGGATGAGCTTGCAAAAGTAGCATCTATAAAATGAGTACCATTGTTAGAAATTAGTGCACGTGGCATACCAAACCTATTTATGACATTTTGTTACACAAACTGAGTAGCAATGGAAGATGTACAATCAGTGATGGCTATTGCTTCTACCCATTTCGTACAATAGTCAACAATGACTATAATGTTCACCTTTCCATTTGACATGGGTGTAATGGGATCCATGAAGTCTATGCCCTAGGTGTCAAAGGGTTCTAGTGGTTGGATCCACTACTGAGGTCTCTTCATTCAATTGATCATCCCACCATCTCATTGATAGCATTTACAAGAGCAGATAAATTGGTGAGCATCTCTAAGGATTGTTAGCTAGTAGTACCCTGCCATTAGAATTTTAATGGTCATGTGTCTCCCTACATAGTGGCCCACATAAGGATCCTCATGAGCATCTTGGAGAATGTGTAGTTGCTTAACATTAGGAACACACCAACAAACCAGGCCATCGACGCATACCTTGTAAAGAAGAACGTGTAGTTGGCTTGATGAAGAAACTATTATTTCTTCTAGTTATCTAAATCTTGTGGCATTTTTTGAGTGAGAAGATAAGTGAGGATACCATCATACCATTTTGGTTCAGCATGCATCTATTGATTTATTGCATAGGCAAAGAGGAGTTCATCTAAAAATTGATCAAAGAGTGGGCTCTCATCCTCTTTGTTGTCCCATTGTAACTGAGACAAGTGATCAACGACCACATTCTTAGTCCCCTTTAGATCTACCATTATAAGATCGAACTCCTACAAGATCACCAACCACAGTATGACACAGGGGCTTACCGTTGGTTTATTCATCAAGAAGCAAATGGCACTATGATTAGTGTGCACAAACACCTTGTATCCAAGCACATAGTTCTTGAACTCTTTCAAAGCATATACCATTATCATCAAATCTTTTTCCGTTGTGGTGTAATTGAGTTGTATACTAAAAATCCTTCAACTTGTGTAGTGGATGTAATATGGATATTTTTGATTATTTAACTGCATAAGCACAACTCCCAAGGCATAGTTTAATGCATTCATCATAATGTGAAATGGTCAGAACCAATCAAGTGCTCATAGAATTGGAGTTTCTACAAGCCTTTGCTGAAGGCTTTGGAATGCCTTTTTCATATTCCTTGGTCCATATGAATGGAGCATCTTTCTTTGTAAGTTTGACTAATGGTTTCATGATCTTAGAAAAATTCTCTATGAATCACCGATAGTAGCCAGTGTGTCCAAGGAATGACTGAACATCTTTAATGGTGTCTGATTGATGGGTTATTCCTTTGATGGCTCAAATCATTTTAGGGTCTACCTGAATCCCTGCTTGAAAAATTCTATGCCCCAACACAATGCCCTCCTGGACCATGAGCTAGTCCTTTTGCCAATTAAGATGAAGATTAGTCTCCACTCATCTTTTAAGCACTTGCTCAAGGTGGTCTAAGGCTTGCTCAAATGTAGTACCATAGGTGGAGAAGTCATCCATGAAGACTTCCAGCTCGCTACCAATCTGCTACTAAAAAATGCTTAGGACCAAGCATTAGAAAGTTGCACAGGCATTACATAGACCAAAGGGCATCTTACAATATGAAAAAGTCCTCCAAGGACTTGTGAATGTTTTTTTTTGTCTAATCCTCAAGCGTGAGCCACTATAACCATCTCTTAAGCTATAATAGTAATGCCCAGAAATAGTGTCCAACACCTAGTCCACAAATGACAATAGGAAATGATCTTTGAACATCGCCATGTTCAATATTCTAAAATCAATGTAAAACTTCCACTTGACATATTTCTTTGGCACAATTACAAGTGGACTAACCCACTTGCTATCTACAATTAGATAGATGAATCCCACCTTGAGGAGTTGTTCAGTTTTCTCTTTGACAATTTGCTTCAATTTGGGATTTAGCTATCATTGCGGCTGTCTCTTTGGCTTCATGGTTGAATCGGTATAGATGTGATGCTAACATATTTTAGGATAAATTCATATGAGTTTAAGAAATAACCAATCAAATGTTGTTGGCCATTTTTTGGTCACCTTCAACAACATTCTTTTCTACTCAAGAGCAAGGTTGACATTAATTATCACTAGCTTGTCATTTTTCAAAAATGCATATTCCATGTCGGTAGGTAGAGTTTTTAACTTTAAGGGCCCATGTTTAAAAATATTAGGGATCTTCAACTCTCTCCAATTAGTATCATCAAGTTCATCATTGGAGAGTTGGCAATGAACTTGCTCTGGTTCATCTATGCCTTCAACATAGACACAAGGTAGGCTCTCAATAGGTTCCATGCCAAGTGTGCTGCTTTCAGATTCAACTATCAATCATTGGGTGCCATCCTATTTTGTGGTTGTTGTGTATAGGTACTTTTGGATTTTAGATTCATCTGCACACTGTTTGCATGCTTTGATTGATGTGCTTTTGATAGACTAGAGCTTCTACACATAGTTGCACTGGGTATCGCTGTATGCAATGCATGGAACTCTCTTCTTCTCAATCTTTCTAAATGAATTTTCCTTGGAAATCTTTGGGGAAAGATCTCTTATGTCCATTTTCACATCAACAATGCTCAACCAAGCCCTTCCCATAATGATTAGAAAGTCCCTTTTGTAATTTCCAACCTTCATTACTAGGAAATCGGCAAGATATGACCACACATAGATAGTGGTCACAATATCCTCCACTAATCCCAAGGGAATAATGACGGACTGATTTGGCAATTCTAAATAGATGTTTCTTTGCTTAAGAGGAGGTAAGTTCAAGGGGTTTCACATTTCATGGAAAATCAGGTTGACATTAGAACATGAATCAAGAAGATCCTTGCATGGCTCATTTCCAATGATTTGTAAGTAGATGAGAGGACTACTAGGATTAGCTTGTTTCTTGGGAAGGTTACCAACATTGATCCAATCAAATACAATGTGGGTTAACATGACTATGCAGATCTTAGGAGGTATTTAGTTTAGAAGGCTCTTGAAAGGAATAGATGTAGAGGATGAAGGAGACATAGGGTGACCAGTCGCATAAGTCGATGAGGGCTTTATAGGACTATTGGTTAGGAAGAATGGTCTTTTATGGAATCTAGTTTCTAAACCACTTGGCTAAAGAACCAGATAGAAGTTAATAGCCCTGGTAGCATTATGTTGCTGCAAGTATGCAAGAATTTCACCTTGCATGAATGGAGTAGGCGGTAATTGGGTTAAGGATGGAGGAGCATGTGCTCAAGGATGAGAAGGATGTTGAGGACATGGGGATTTCCCTCTAGGAGATAGAGAATGAGTTCTATAGTACTTTGGAGGGTAGTAGTGATGTTGAAAGGAAGTGTGACTTAAAGAGTCATGCAAAGACATGGGTTTTTGAACATAGTACCCATATGGATTAGGTTGTTGGTTAGGGTATTACTGCCTTGATGGTGGCATCCCCCATGATTATGGGTGTTGCCATTGATCGTACTACTCGTACGGTTGTGGTGGAGCTTCGCTTGGATAATAAGCTTGTTGTTATTGGTGGAACAACCTTAGGTTTCCTTAAGGATAAGGCAACCTTCTGGGTTCTTGCCTTCATGCCAGTATAGGATTTAGAGTATACATCTTATATTCTTTTAAGTGTGAAACAATAGGGCAATATCCCTTGGGATGTTCATATTAGTAGATATCATGTCTACCATCACCATTTGATTCTAACTCCACAACATCTTTTACTATAGCAACTTTTCCATTACCCCATTGGTAGGCATGTTTAGCTTCATTTCTTCTCCTGTAATCATGATCACTACCTTGCTCTTTGGATTCTTCTGCAATTTTCAAAGTAGTTTAAAATTTTTCATTCAAAGATTCCCACATTTTGTCAACCTTAGCTAAGATTTCAAACACAAATTTTTGAATTGGTAAAGGCTTTTACTGTACAAATTCATCAAGTGGTGCCTCTGCCTCACTACCATAGAATCAAACCTCCTTTTTCTGATGGAAGGGTCCCAGTTATACTCCTCAGCACCCTCTTGTTTTCTCAACTCACTTTCTTCTTTTTGCAACTTACTCAATCAACCTTTGAATCTAATGGACTCTTAGTTATGATAGTATCCCTTGGGCATAGACCCCAAGGCTTCCCCTTGTTTCTGATTAGAGCTTATTTATGTGTTGGCGACCGTTTGGGACATGATCGTCAACGAGTGTCCTCGAACAGAATTTAGGTGCTTGCTAGTCTTCTGGCAACAGCAAGGCCCAGATACCTCCAAATAGGCTCAGTGGTTAATGTGAGTATGTGTGTGTGCTATTGCAGTGTGCTGTTGTGAAAAATGAAATGATTGGGTTGTGTGTAAAACTATAAATGACTTATCTTAAAGAGATTCAGCCAACTTTGCAAAGTACCGTGAGTTGTTGAGAGTCCCTATTCTGTTTAATTGTCTAGTCTATGCGGTCCTTATAATACCTACCTGTAACAAATAAAGTTTTGCAAAAACATTTGAGCACAACTCTACGAATCTACTTCTAATTTTCCCCAGAGAAAGAGATAGTTCCACATGAAAACTAAAAATAAAGCGAGATTCAATGGAAATAGAAAGAAGAGAAAAAGAAAGCAGATTTGTGTAAAGATCTCAAATGTTTAAACAAGGTAAAATTATACGAGTAAACACTTCACAATAAAGCTATCCCAAATTCAATAACTACGAATTGTTCAAACTTCCAAGGCTCAAAATAGCAATTTCTTTAAGACAATCATACTATGCTACCAAAAAAAATGCTGCGTAAACTATCATGTACTAGACTCTATTTTGGCTAGATAATGGATGTCAACAATTGCATTCAACAGAACCTTTAAAAGACTTGACAATTTATGATTAAAATACTACGGAGATTCACTTTAAAGATAAAAGAAGCTATCCTGATCCTATCAAAATACCAAAGATTTTCTGAACCCTCTTGACTATTGAATCATTCAACGGCTTGACTACATGCAGAGGATCTCTTACAACAATCTCAATAGTGGTTCTTATACATTGCACAATAATGAAATTTACTACTAAAATGCTCTTAAGGATTTTAAACACAAGCTCTTCTATGGAAAAATTTTAATAGAAATTTTCTATCATGCAACAAGAACAATAAGAGCAATCTAAAAATCCCAAAATTACTTGCTAAGAATGATACTATCTAAACCACTAGCTAAACAATTTAAAAAAAATAAAAAATAAACATAACTCACAGGACTATGACAAAGAGGCTGAAATGTTGTCTTTAGTAAGTCATCTTACAAGCAATCTTTCACAATGTCTTCTTTTCAATCTTCCTCCAAGAGTGTGTTATATCTCTTTTTCTTCCTTCCCTTGAAGCCCTTTTATAAGGTCTCATAGGTAGTTAGGTAAGTTACAGAATATCTTAGCTAACTTCTCTCCCAAGTAAGGAAGTTATAACTTGCCCAACAAGTTAGGAGATATTACTTGCCCAACCAAGTTAGGAAGTTGTAACTTATACATAAAGTTAGGAGAAAATCATGCTAACATTGGCATGTGTAAATATTACAAATATTGCTTTTATAAGCAATAACCTATATAAAAAATAAATCCAAGATCTCCTAAGAGCTTCATATAATTGTTATATTTTATTTAGGATTTTAACTATTATGTCATTAAGCCCTAGTAATTCTCATGATCAGGCTGTATTAAGAAAGTAATTTAGCATCCACCTTAGTGTAGATGTTGGTGGAGGTAGTTGTATAGTCTTAAAAATTAATAAAGCCAATCTTTGCAAATTTTCAATGCTATATAATTAAATCATATGCAATTTATATCCATGTAAAATTTGTTGTTGGCTTCCTTGGAAAAATGACGTTCGCTGGAAAAAGAAATTTGAATACGGTAGTGGTTACTTGGCATTGTTAAAAACGCCTCCAAATGTAAAGGCTGAATGTGAAGGCGCCAGGCCTGGAACTACCCGGTTTCTGCAAATAGTTTCAAATTATTCCACCCTACTAGAACTGTATATCAACTACCACCGCAAAAGAAGGCCCTACCACTACATCCGGTAATGTTGCCGTGTGTTCTATAAAAAAAATGCGGTCGTTGTAACCTTTTCTGTAGTGGCTGCAGATCAAGATTCTGCAAGCACTTTAGCAGGGCCTGAACTTGTTGTGCATGGAGGAATTATGTGTTGAACCAGGTGAAAGCTTCTTCAACTGACTCATAATTCTCATGTCGTAGCTTATCCGCATTGAGATAGACACAGCTCTTCTTTTGAAGCAGGGCATGATACAAAATTGTCTTGAAAATGACGAAAGTGTTGCATAGCCTTTCCATCGCCTGCAGATGTATATCACAGTAGATGATGTGTGCGAGATTGACGATGAGATCGTGAAAGATGTAAGGGCATACTACAGCAGCTCGATCAAAGTTATGCTTCGTGATTTTGTTCAAACTCATCTTGCAAATCTGTGGTATGTCTGCGGAACCATTACCGCAGTGGTATTGCTAGGGCTTGATGCGGGCCACAAATTTTGCTCACTTGAAGCATTTTTCTGTGTTGTGATGGTGTCGGCGTAGATTTTTGTAGAATAAGAAGAGAGTGAATCTGATTTCAGTCGGAAGGAAATTCTGGTTTTTTTTTTGCGATTGGTGCTTCTGCATTATTTTAGATTTTAGTATCCAAGTTAAAATGCAGCGAAGATGAATATGGATCTGTGTTCATATTCCTTTCGCGAGAACCTGCACTCATTTCGTTTGCTTGAGCTGGGCAAGGTCGAGCAACATGTGGTTGAGTGCATCAGGCACAAAGAAGAAGGGACTCCTGACCAAAAGCCAAGCTCAGATTGTGATGATCAATACATCGATGCTTCGATGTACACGGCCACTGCAACTCTAGCACCAAATTTTCGAATAGCAGCTCTAGCAGCAGCACCTCAAAACCATGCACATCCCTTTTCTCTATGGATTTCAGAAAACAGATGTTCTGCAGAGACAAATTTTTGAGATATTGATTGTAGTCTATCAACATTAACAAAAATAAATTTCAGCAAGAAGCTTCGGCTTCGGAACGGGTTTCCTACACTTAAGACGGTGCCATGTAGCCCTGCATTGTACCACAGAAAGAGTGAAGCCGTTCAAGGTCCTAAATGTTTCTTTAATTACCCAAAATCGGTAATCTTGGATTCATGATCTAACTCTACTAAAATTTTTTAGCTCTTGACATTTCCGTGAATGATGAGGGAATGGCAATCATGGTGGAGATATGCTAGTGCATTGGCCATCCCCAACGATTTCCCCATTTGAATTAAAGCCGCTACTACCATCTTGTCTGCAAATCTGCTTCACTGTAGCCATTACAGTGTTCTTGAGATTCACTTTATAGACTTTTCCATACTTTCCACTTTCTATCTCATTCTCCCTATTTTCTATGACACGCAAAATCTCATCTGCCAAGAAATCAATGTTCTGGAAAGCTTTCACAGAGAAATGACACTGGATTTTGCTTTCCTTTTTTTTTATCCTCCTGTTTGTTTGTTTTTTTTTTAAAGGCTCATCCACATCAATCCAAATGAGACCTTTAGGATTATGCATATCAATAAGATGACAACCATCATATTTTTCATTTGAATATTTGTTTTGTCTTGTATACACAAATGATGGAAGTGTAGCAGAATTAATATCATTCATATTTTTATCATGTTCTCTACCATTGCCTTTTTCCAGTATCTACTTTTGCTGTTCCATGAAATGGCCAAATGTGCCAACATTTTTGCCCCCTTGAAAGCATAAAGAATTTGTGCAGCCCCATTTTAAAACTAAAACGTACTAAAACTTTTATTGAATTTTTACAGCTGAACAGAAATCTTTTTGGAGGAAACTTCTCATCAAACATAAGGTTTGATGGTATAAAAACCTCATTTCTAAGAAAAACAACAAACTGTACATTAGCTTCATTCATGGACTATTCTTGAGATGGGAATAGAACTGTGAGGGTTACTCTAGTAGGAATCCTCATATCTCTGTCTCATAGGCAATTTCTGAAGTGATGAAGGCTATTCTGTTATTTTCTGGCTTGGTGGAGCTCTCAACTTGATCTACTTGAACTTTTTCTTCATTAGTCTTCTCATTTTCTTTTTCAAATGAATCCTTTTGTTCTTCGGCATTGGGTCCTTCATCTTCCTCTTGAGACACGAAGGCCTCTTCCCATGACTCTTCATTGGTTGGTTGCTCTTCTCCCCTCTCCTCTTCTTTGGTGCAATCTTGATATTTCCCCCAAACATTTGACTTTATCTCTAAACCTCTTGTGAGGAATGAGAATTCATTAGCCAACCAAGCCATAAAAGGACACTCTTTCGGTGCTCCACATGCTCTAGCTTTCAAGTAAGCCTTTAATACATGTTCTAGGCAACATCCCATCACATAAGGAATGAAAGGCTTTTTCCTTGTTCTCCTAAACTCCATCTTCTCTTTCAAATTAGCTCTCTCTTATTTTCTCTACTCAACTTGAATTAGAAGATGATGAAATCCTAGGCAACCCAATCCTCTTTTTATAGTAGCTAGAAATTTAAAATCCCCCCCAACAGTCTTCAACCAATTTTCCCTCTTTTTAGGCATTTTGACCACTTATCAAAATTCACTAAGTGGTGGATGAGTCACCTCTTCCACTTGCCACACTCATAGGCTTCCACTTGTTTCACTTGTAGGTTTCCACTTGCCTCACTTGTAGGCTTCCACTTACCTCACTTGAAGGAAAACTATTTTCTAATTTAAATAAATTTATCCTAAATATATTTACTATTATAATATACTATCTACTTATCTAATTATATATCAATAGCATAATTAAACATAATAATTAATCCTATATTCCTAATAATATTAGTAATATTATATCTAATAGTATATACATATATTACTTTTGTGTAAGGATATCTTCAAGCTATATGTAGTTGTCCAAAATAATGTTTTATATGCAAAATATTATATGAAAATTGCAATTCCATGCCATCCAAAGTTGATAATTTATAAGTATCCTTTGACAATTCCTTTGTAATTTGAAATGGACCAATCCACATCGGTGTAAACTTATTCGATTTCTTCATATTCCATAATAGGACAAGGTCCCCTATCTTGAAAGTTATTTTCAGAGCTTTCCTATCAAACCATCTTTTAACTTTAGAGGTATTCTGTAAAAAATTATCCCTTACTTTATCTACTTCAGCTTCTCTTGTAATAAGCAAAGTCATGAAACTTCTATCTTTATCAATTTTTTCACTATATCTTTGTACAAATTCAGAAGCTGAGCTTACAATCTTATTTGTAATTCTTGCTGGCAAACATAAACTAACTTATACGGTGATGTCCTAATAGCTTTCTTGAATCTAATTCGATCTGACCATAACACAGATTGTAGATAATTGATCCAATTTCCTGGATTTCCATCCATTGATTTCTTAATATAAGTTATAAGCTTTTTATTGGTGGATTCTGCTAGGCCATTTTCTTGAGGATAATAGTTTGATGAAGAGAATAAGAAAATAGATTTTTCTGATGCCCATTTGATAAACTCTTCAGATTTGAAGGCGGATCCATTGTCTAACACTAACACTTCGGGTAGACCAAATCTACTTAGAATGTGGTCTTCTAGAAACTTAATCACATCTGATGCTAAACTTCCTCTTAGAGCCTTTGCTTCAAACCATTTAGTGAAATAATCAGTAGCTGTGAGAATAAACTTGTGTCCAGCTTTTGAAGGAGAAATTGTACCAATAAAATCGAAACCCCATTGCTGAAATGGTCTATCTGCAACTACTGGCTTTAAAGGGGCTCTAGCCTTTTTAATCCTGAGCCCATGAATTTGACATTTATAGCATTTTTGAATTTTTAAACTAATGTCTTGATACATGGAAGACCAGTAATATCCATATCGAAGTATATGTTGCATAGTCAACTTAGGGGATTCATAAAATAAATTCAAATGATCATGAAATTTTTCCAAAATGAAACTAATTTGATCATTATGAACACATTCCAATAAAACCCCTCGAAAATCCTTTCTATATAATATACCATCTTTAACAATGAATCTTCGTGCTCTTTTGAAGAAAGCTCTCTTTTGACTTGCAGTTAAATTATTTGGGATTTTCCTTGTATTAAGAAATTTGAGAATTTCATCATACTAATTCTCCTCCTGGATTTCAAGTGTACATACTTCACTTTCTCTAGTCATTAACTTGGCTAAACCCATTCCCTTAATTGTTTTGCATATTTCCAATGAAAATCTGAAAGTTTGCAACTTTATAAGCCATTTTCCTTTTTTTAATCCAATCTCATTTTGGGCTAGGAATCGCTTGACTGAAGGTTCAATTAGCATAATGTGGACTAATGAACTTTCCAAATAATATTTAAAATGATAAGTGCTTTAATGACTGCAAAAGCTTGTTTCTCTAAATTTGAATAATTTAATTTTGAACCTTTTAACTGATGCCAAAAAAATCCAATTGGTTCATCTTGACCTTCATCATCTTTTTGTGTTAAAACGGCAGCGATAGAATCATTCGAAGTAAAAGAATATAACCAAAAATATTATTTTAGCCTAGGCTTCACCAAATATGGAGCCTTTTGTATAGCATTTTTAATTTTTGATAAAGCTCTCTTTGATTCTGGTGTTTTGTCTACTTGGACATCCTTTTTTAGCATATGCATCAAAGGTTTGGTAATTTCAGTAAACCCGGGGATGAACTTTTTCCCAAATTTTATCTTCCCAAAGAAAGACTAAGAGATTTCTTACTTGTGGGATGTTCAATATTTTGTACTGCTTGGATTCAGGAATTGTCTATGGCAATTCCTTCTTGACATATTCCATGGCCTAATAAGCTTCCGAATTGAACCTCGAAGATACACTTCTTAAGATTTAATGAAATACCAAACTCACGACATCTGTCGAAAACTTGCTGGAGATGATTAATATGATTTTTTTTCTTGAGAATATTGTAATATCATCCAAATAAACCACCACGAATTTGCCTAATAAATCCTTAAATGCTAAATCCATTGCTCTTTGAAAAGTAGCTCCATCATTTGACAATCCAAATGGCATTCTTTGGTAAGCGAAAGTTCCCCATTTGGTGATAAATGCTATTTTGTATCTATCATTCTTATCTACCATGATTTGATTATAACCTAAGAAACCATCTAAGAAAGAATATACTTGACAACCTGAAACTTTAATTAGCATCTCATCAATTCTTGGAAATGGATACTTATCCTTTTTTGAGGCATCATTTAGATTTCTAAAGTCTACGCAAAGCCTTATATCACCATTTTTCTTTCTCATTGGAACAAGGTTAGCAAGCCATGTTGAATATTGTACTAGATATATGATTCGTACTTGTAACAACTTCTTGATCTCAGCTTTAGCTAGTTCAGATGATGGATTAAATTTCCTTTTTTTTGCTTGACTATTTTACAACCTTCTATTAAAGGAATTTTATGTGTCATCACATCTGGTTTAAAAGCTTTAAGATGATCATAAGACCAAGCAAAATTGTCCAAACTATTTCTTAGACATGTTAACAAGTTTTGCTTGAAACTCGAATTTTTTTCCTTTGTAAAATTCAACATCTTTAGCATCCTGTCTAATTTGAAATTCACTACCTCTAAAGCTTAACTATCTAGGTTTTGTATATCCTTTCAAGTAAGTAAATTTTTCTTGAACTCTTGTTCCAAGTCAATCATCCTTTTTGGAATGAAATTAGCTTTGGAGTGTGATGACGTTTCAGGTATTACTTGACCCTCAAATTCTTGTTTGTTTTTCATAAATCTTAGTACTTGATCATCATCTTCAAATACTTCTAAATGTCTTATATTATCTGGTACTGATGGCTGATGTTCTTCTTCAACCATTACATCTTTGTAACTTTCTATTATTTGCATATCCAATGTTGAAGTTGTCTTTGCCAAATCATCTGCTATAAGTTTCTCTACTCTATTTATATGCTCTATTTGGTAATGTTGAAACTAACCTAACATCTTATAAGTAAGTTTCTTATAAGGTCTTAAGAATGAGCTCTTTACTACACAGTTACCCTTTACTTGTTCACAAACTAACCTTGAGTCTCCTTTTATAGTGATTACTCTGATCTTTTTATCTAGAGCTATTCTTATACCAATGCATAAAGCTTCATACTCAGCTTTCTTATTAGTACAAGGGAATGATAGATGAATTGCTTTGAGAATTTCACGTGAATCATTCCTTAATATAACTATACTGACTCCTACACCTTTCAAATTACATGAACCATCAAAGTATAATTTCCATTTATCCTCATTCTTTGATTGTTCTTTTTCAGAACCATAATTCTTTTGGAGTGTACAAATTTTATCTTCAACACCTTCTTTTTTAGCCATTTTACTTTTTCCATTTGAAGTAATATTATCAATCATCAAAGGTTTGCTATAGATGTATATTTGATTTGGTTCTCCTTTCCAAGGTAACGACATGTGAGAATAATCTATTGATATGTAACCTGAGAAATTCTTGCTCCAACTTCTACTCAATAAGAGACTATGTGAATCTGGTATATCTGCCACTTGAATAGTTACTCCACTTCTAACGCGAGTTTCAAAAGCAATTTTCAATAAAACATTTGGTAATTGACCCACAATCTTCACTCTACTTTTATCCACTTGAACAATCTTTCTGTTTGATTTTTCAAGAATCAAACCAAGTTTCTTACATATAGACAATGGCATTA
>MNCI01017692.1:361171-373160 GCA_015680685.1 Gnetum montanum
TGCTCTACTTGATTATCTTTACCTCTATTCTTATCTCTTCTATTTGGCTCAAAAGCTTTTCTCTTAGTAGATGGATTAGTAATAACATTTGGGGGTCTAGAAGAAGTTAATATTTCTTTTGATTGGAGCCTATATCCATTTTCCTCATTATTATTACATTCTTCATCTAAAGACATATCTTCTTCAGAACTTGATAGAGAATAAGTATCATTAGATCCATTGCTAGAAGATTTACTTGCATAATGAACACTAGATAACTCATTATTAGATTCAATATCAAGAAAGTTGAACATAATAAGATTACTTTCATCCTCATCTTCTGCTAACTTAGTGTCTTGATGTTTGTGCTTTCTATTTGTCCTTTCTTCCTTGATATTAACTCTTACCAAGGCTTTTTCAAGCTTCACTATTTTGTTAGACATATCTCTCATTAATTATCCTTTTTCAGATTCTACTCTTTCATGCTCTTACTCTTTCTTAACATGAGATGGACCTAGTAAAGCTTTAAATTGAGCAAAATCTTGCATAGGAATCATAACTCTTTCTTCTCTTTTTTGAATTGCAATATTTTCTTTAGGATTCAAGTTCAACTGTTTTTCTAACTGTATAGCTTCACTAAAGTAGTCATTTAGTGTAGGTAAGTTTGGAGTTCTCCTTAACCAAATTGAAATGTTAGGGTTGACAGCCTTAAGATAAGTTTCTTTAAACATTTCTTTTGATGGCCTATATTTTCTTTAAAAGAGCCCACAAATTCATTGAAACATGATGTTAAAATCTCTAATTAACTCTTTAACTCCTTGTTTAGCTTGTATCAGCTCACAGTATAGTTGTTTTTGATCTAATTGATTACCAAACTAGGCTAAGAAAAGATTCTTCATGTCATCCCAACTTGTAATACTATTACTTGGTAAGTTCAAATACCAAATCTGAGCCATATCCTTTAAATTTGATACAAACAACCTACAAGCTTGATCTTGATGTTGAATATTTGCATGAGCTAAAGCTAACTCAAACATGTGAATATATTCTTCAGCTAAATAAGCTTTTGTAGAAATGAAAGGCTCAGGAAAATATTTGTAAACTACCTTAGGAATATCATTGTAATTTTGAAATCCTAATGGTGTAACTCTTTGCCAAGGATTTTCCATCCTATTCCTTTGGATAACTAAACTCTTAGACTTTCTAGATCTTCTCTTATAAATCAATAAACCAGATATAATGGGTGATCTTCTTAATCTTCTAGTTTTCACTTCACTACTTGTTCCCAATTCAAAAACTTTCTTTTGTTCTTCTTCTGATGAAGAATCAGTCTTAGAATCAAGAATATCTTTTGAAACTTTTAAATTTTCCAAACTATCAATCTTCTTGGTCATGAACTAAAAATAGTATTTAATTTCTTAAGCCTTTATAGTAACAAAGAATGGTTGATGTGCTAAAATTATAAGGCTTATGAACTTAGAGGGTAAATTTTCAGCCCTCCTTTTAGCGCCAAAAGAACTATTGGCAACCCTTTGGGACGCAATCACCAACGAGTGTCCTCAAATAGGATTTAGGTGTTTGCTGGTCTTCTGGCAACACCAAGGCCTAAATACCTCCAAATAGACTCAGTGGTTAATGTGAGTATGTGTGTGTGTTGTTGCAGTGTGCTGTTGTGAAAAATGAAACAATTGGGTTGTGTGTAAAACTATAAATGACTTATCTTAAAGAAATTCAGCCAACTTTGCAAAGTACTATGAGTTGTTGAGAGTCCCTATTCTGTTCAATTGTCTAGTTTATGCAGCCCTTATAATACCTACTTGTAACAAATAAAGTTTTGCAAAAAAATTTGAGCACAACTCTGCGAATCTACTTCTAATTTTCCCCATAGAAAGAGATAATTCCACAAGAAAACTACAAATAGAGCGAGATTCAATGAAAATAGAAAGAAGAGAAAAATAAAACAGATTTGTGTAAAGATCTCAAATTTTTAAACAAGGTAAAATGATACGAGTAAACACTTCGCAATAAAGCTATCCCAAATTCAATAACTATGAATTGTTCAAACTTCCAAGCCTCAAAATAGCAATTTCTTTAAGATAATCCTACTATGCTACCAATAAAAAATGTTGCATAAACTATCACGTACTAGACTCTATTTTAGCTAGATAATGGATGTCAACAATTGCATTCAACAAAACCTTCAAATACTTGATAATTTATGATTGAAATAATACGGAGATTCACTTTAAAGATAAAAGAAGCTATTCTGGTCCTATCAAAATACCAAAGATTTTCTGAACCCTCTTGACTATTGAATCGTTCAACGGCTTCAATACATGCAGAGGCTCTCTTACAACAATCTTAATAGTGGTTCTTATACATTGCACAATAATGAAATTTACTACTAAAATGCTCTTAAGGCTTTTAAACACAAGCTCTTCTATGGACAAATTTTAATAGAAATTTTCTATCATGCAACAAGAACAATAAGAGCAATCTAAAAATCCCAAAATTACTTGCCAAGCATGATACTATCTAAACCACTAACTAAACAATTTAAACAAAATAAAAAATAAACATAACTCACAAGACTATGACAAAGAGGCTGAAATGTTGTCTTTAGTAAGTCATCTTACAAGCAATCTTTCACAATGTCTTCTTTATAAATGCTCCTTCAAGACCCAAAGTCTCCAAGAGTGTGATCCAAAAGTATGTTCCCAAAAGTGTGTGATCCTTTTCTTCTAATCCCTGAAGCATTCTTATAGGGTCTCATAGGTAGTTAGATATTCCAAAATATCTTGGCTAACTTCTCTCCCAAGTAAGGAAGTTATAACTTGCCCAACAAGTTAGGAGATATTACTTGCCCAACAAGTTAGGAAGTTGTAACTTATACATAAAGTTAGGAGAAAATCATAC
Source organism: Gnetum montanum (assembly GCA_015680685.1). Lineage (NCBI taxonomy): Eukaryota > Viridiplantae > Streptophyta > Gnetopsida > Gnetales > Gnetaceae > Gnetum > Gnetum montanum. Next base: position 364,067 of record MNCI01017692.1, read on the forward strand.
TAACATTGGCATGTGTAAATATTACAAATATTGCTTTTATAAGCAATAACCTATATAAAAAATAAATTCAAGATCTCCTAAGAGCTTCATACAATTGTCATATTTTATTTAGGATTTTAACTATTATGTCATTAAGCCCTAGTAATTCTCATGATCAGGCTGTATTAAGAAAGTAATTTAACATCCACCTTAGTGTAGATGTTGGTGGAGGTGGTTGTATAGTCTTAAAAATTAATAAAGCCAATCTTTGCAAATTTTTGATGCTATATAATTAAATTATATGCAATTTATATCCACATAAAATTTGTTGCTGGTTTCCTTGAAAAAATAACGTTCGCTGGAAAAAGAAATTTGAATACGGTGGTGGTTACTTGGTGTTGTTAAAAATGCCTCTGAATGTGAAGGTGTCAGACCTCAAACTGCCTAGTTTTTGCAAATAGTTTCAAATTATTCCACCTTGCCAGAATCATATATCAACTGCCACCGCGAAAGAAGGCCCTACCGTTGCATCTGGTAATGTTGCCGTGTGTTCCATAAAAAATTACGATCGTTGTAACCTTTGTCGTAGTGGCTATGGATCAAGATTCTACAAGCACTTTAGCAGGGCCTGAACTTATTGTGCATGGAGGAATTATGCATTGAACTAGGTGAACACTTCTTCAATCGATTCATGATTCTCATGTTGCAGCTTATCCGCACTGAGATAGACGTAGCTCTTCTGGTGAAGTAGGGTATGATACAAAATTATCTTGAAAACAACGAAAGTGTTGCACAGCCTTTCCATCGCCTACAGATGTATATCACAGTAGACGATGTGTGTGAGATCGACGAAGATATCGTGAATTTTTCTCACTTGAAGCATTATTCTGTGTTGTGATGGTGTTGGCGTAGATTGTTGCAGAATAAGAAGAGCATGAATTTGATTTCAATCAGAAGGAAATTCTGGTTTTGGTTGCGACTGGTGCTTCTGCATTATTTTAGATTTTAGTATCCAAGTTAGAATGCAACGAAGATGAATACAGCTCTGTGTTCATATTCCTTTCGTGAGAACCTGCACTCATTTCGTTTGCTTGAGCTAGGCAAGGCCAAGCAACATGTGGTTGAGTGCATCAGGCACAGAGAAGAAGGGACTCCTGACCAGAAGCCAAGCTCAGATTGCGATGCTCGATACATCAATGCTTCGACGTACACGGCCACTACAACTCTAGCACCAAATTTTTGAATAGTAGCTCTAGTGGCAGCACCTCAAAACCATGCACATCCCTTTTCTCTATGGATTTCAGAAAATAGATGTTCTGCAGACACAAATTTTTGAGATACTGATTGTAGTCTATCAACATTAACAAAAATAAATTTCAGCCAGAAGCTTCAACTTCAGAACAGGTTTCCTGCACTTAACACAATGCCATGTAGCCCTACATTGTACCACAGAAAGAGTGAACCTGTTCAAGGTCTTGAACATTTCTTTAATTACCCAAAATCGGTAATCTTGGGTTCATGATCTAACTCTACTTAAATGTTTCAGCTCTTGACATTTTCGTGAATGACGAGGGAATGACAATCATGGTGGAGATATGCTAGTGCATTGGCCACCCCAACCATTTCTCCGTTTGAATTAAAGCTGCTACTACCATCTTGTCTACAAATTTGCTTCACTGTAGCCATTACAGTGTTCTTGAGATTCACTTTATAGACTTTTCCATACTTTCCACTTTCTATCTCATTCTCCCTATTTTCTATGACTCATAAAATCTCATCTGCCGAGAAATCAATGTTCTGGAAATCTTTCAGAGAGAAATGATGCTAGATTTTACTTTCCTTTTCTTTTGTCCTCCTGTTTGTTTGTTTGTTTTTTTTAAAGGCTCATCCACATCAATCCAAATGAGACCTCTAGGATTATGCATATCAATAAGATGACAACCATAATATTTCTCATTTGAATATTTTTTTTGTCTTGTATACACAAACGATGGAAGTGTAGCAGAATTAATATTATTCATATTTTTATCATGTTCTCTACCATTGCCTTTTTCCAGTATCTACTTTTGTTGTTCCATGAAATGGCCAAATGTGCCAACACTATGATATGGCGAAGTTGTTCTTGTTGAGAATAAGCATGGCTAGGTCATTTATGCAAGAGAGAGTAATACCTACACATGGTTGCATCCAAGGGTTCATGTGTTCCTTGCCATTAGCCTTGGATTTACTTTCTCAAATTGGACACTTTGGAGTAGGTCTAATATTTGTCATTGAATATCTCAAGTATCCTACTCCATCTACAAATTGTTTTTAGCTCCAAGGAATGACACCAACTTTCTGCTTTTTTTATGAGTGTCCTAGGAAATAGCTTAAGTTTCTGCCAATTTTTCTCTATTTTTTCAGGGAACAAGCATCGTAAAGGCTTGAAGATGGATTTATGGATCTGAATTATATCCCCCCTTAAATCTGGTGATATTGTTCATATCCAACCTCTTGATTCTGCTATCTTTCACATGCTTGGTTGGAATTCTAACTACCTCTGTAATGTTCAACATGCTTCGAGTTGTAAGAAAAGGTTCATCATCATCATGATTTTAATGATGTCTATGGTATCCTTTGCTACCCCTTCATTCATGTTAGATTCTACAATCATTATCTCACCATTCACCTCCATCATGGTTTTGTCCCCTGTAATTTTGATTAGATTTAGATGAAGAAGAAGAAGATGCAAATGAAGAGGACAAAGAGGGAGGAAAACTACCACCACCACGATGTCTGCCACCTCCTCTTTGCTTGTCACGGCCACGATCAATAGGTTTATCATCATCATGATGCTTGCCTAAGTCCCTTCCTTGACTCCCACTTTTTCCTAAACCTAGATTGTTGATAGTGGACTATAAGTATGGGTTAAAGCCCCCTTCACTAGAGTCAAGGGGTGTAGAATCTTCATGTTGAGAATCCCTAGAGGGAGGATCCTTCTTGTCATTTTGGTTTAGTAGGAATAAGGGGTTAGTGAATCACTTCCCCTTTGTAGCTTCATGGTGCTTCTCCTAATGTTGATCTTATTTACGTTGTGTTTCTGTGGGATGGTAGTCTTAGTAGTCATGGTTCTACACAATGTATTCATCATAGAGATCCTAGATTCCCAACCTCTCAAGAGTTTGGAGTAGCATCCCTAGAACAAATCGGTCGAGAGGCAACACAACATTTCCCTCCATATCTCTCCACTATAGTTATTCATTTTGATGTAAGATTAAGTTGAAATCAGGTACAAACTCCTTTGGATGAGTGTACACCACCTTTAATTCTTAGGGCAGTGGCAGTTTTGAATCATCATGCTTATGAGAAGAAGACATTTTGGATTCAAAGAAAAATTTAGTGTGTGTGTTAATTATAATTATAATTATGTTTATTTTTTCATGATTTTAACTTTAAGGTTCATTTCAACAATCTCAAATAATATTCACTAAGTCCTAGGTAGCACACATATCAAACTATAAGTCCCCAACAACAACGCCAATGATGAGTGGCGAGTAGACCCTACGCCCAACCTTAAGAATCACTAAGTGTTCATGAATGATTTGGTTCAATTCTATGGACATATAGTCTTCTAAGTACGTTGGTCTCTAGGAAGTGAAACTAATCATTGCAATCGTTATTTTCCCAATTACACTTGTGAAATGCAAAGGTATGGTTAAGTGCTAGTGAGGCATATGAATTTTGTCATTTTTATGTTTTATGTTCTAAGTCACCCAAGAATAAATAATAGAGAATTAAAGTTATTTAATTGCTAATTTAATCTAACTAGCTAGCATTTAACATAGCATAAGCATCCATTCCCACTTGTTGTACATATCCTAAACACGTTTAACGCTACTGGGTTACCAAACATTAAGATTTACTAGGACTACTGATGAATCGTATTATGCCTAGCTTCAATATTGAATACCCAATATTGGGGCCCAAGAAGCGATGTCGGATATTCAATATCATGGGGTGTGTGTTGACTTATAAATATAGCACTTGGTCATATGGTTTGCAATAGATTTTATCATAGCATAGCAGATCTCTTGCAGTTTCTTTTCTCTAAAGTTAGAATATTTTCCAAAGTACCCACAACAAAAGTCATTGAGTGTATAGATCTTTATTCAAGCATTGTTGTACCTGAGCATGGCAATGTGTGTGGCAGCAAAGATGAGCTTTCTAATCGAACCTTACAACACATTGGTTAGCTTAAATATTTTATTCATGTATTTATTGTTTTGTGCAATTTTTTAAATACTTCCAAGTAATTAAGCTAGCTAGATTAAATAGAAATTAATTAAGCACATAAGTACGACTGCTTCGAGCATGCACATGATTCTTAGTAATCCCAGTAACGCTTAACGTTTGGTAATCCAGCAATGTTATACGTGTTCAGGATGTACACAGAAAGTGGGACTGGATACTTATGTTAGGATAGTTAGTTATTATTTAACAATTAGATTAGTTAAATTGGTTCATAAATTAAGCCTTAACTTGTTGTTAATTGTAGATGAATAAAATATAAAATAATAAAAATCATGCACCTCAATTACATTTAACCATACAACTAAGCTTCACCAGTGTAGTTGGTAAGACAACGATCATCACGATTAGATTTCACATCCTAAAACTAGTGTACGTGGGAACTTAAGGTTTACAGAATTCAACTAAATCATGTGTGAACTTTTGTGATTTGTATGGTTGGGCATAGGGGGTACCTCACTATTCATCATTAGTGCCATTGCTGAGGATCTTTAGTTTGTTATGTGCACTATCTAAGATTTAGTGAAAAATTATTTAACATCATTGAAACAATCCCCAAAGTCATATCATACATCAAAATAACTACAACAAGTATAAGAAGCCTATTGAATTTTTTGTTTTCTAACACAAGATGTCTTTTTCTCATAGGAGTGATTCTTTGTCTAAGTCTAACGAAGTAAATTAGTAAATGCCCCAATAATACAGAGTGGTATATGCTTATCTTGATGAGTATGTACTCAATTTTACCTTTGTTGTACACTAGTGATGAGTGGCGAGGTACCCCTACACTCAACCATACGAACATGTGTGCTTCATGCACGATTTGGTCAAACTTCGTAGAAGGACTAGTTGTGGTATCTAGATAGTTACTCATAGATTGCAATTCACTGTCTTCCCACCTGGACTAGTATTAGCTTTGTCACGTATGGTTTAGTCCAGAGCGAGGTGTATGATGTGTTCCTACACTAATGCTACTCCTAGGTATGATGGGAAATAATATCAACTAAGCTAGGAGAGAGAGGGTGAGAGAGAGAATCTAAAATAGCCTAAGTGCAATGAGCATCCGTTCCTTAATCATCCGTACACATCTTGGACCTTGTGCACGACTACCACTAGGATTACCAACCGCATGGCCTAGGTACACTATTGGGTTACCAAGTAGTCATAGTTAAATGCTCATGATTAAGTCATACTCATTCCACATTATTAGGAGATAAGGGTAGGGAGATATTAACTAAGAAAGTAATAAATAATAATAAAAATTAAATAATTAAGCTAAGTGGATGCTGCAATGATGAAGTAATCTTGATCTTTATTACCAGTCATGTGCATGTCCAAGTACGTCACACTCGAATAAGGATGTCGTACAATTACAATCATCACACTGTGGGCATGCATTGGAAGAAAGTGTTGAAAGGAAATACTGAAAAAAAGTCCCTACCTTAATACTAAAAACTTAAAAACTTAAAACTTTTAAAAACTCCTTTACCAAATCTGCCTGCCTCTTATTTATAGATAAGGAGAAAGGTTGCGATATCGCATACATGATATCGCGTCTAGGCTATGATATCGCGTACGTGATATCATGGGTGCGATATCACGGCCAACAATTCATGACTCATCATACCCCCATGACTGAATGAAAACTCGTCCTCAAGTTAAAGTGAGAACAAGCTCCATTGATTACACAATGGATAGGTATGGGATTATTGACTAACTAGAATGGATTCATGTCGTAGTGTGGAATCAAAACAAAATTGAGACACAACATGAAGAATGCAAAAGAAAATCCTATAACTACAAGATTGGGTGAAACTCATGTAGTTCTTGGTGGTGGTGGCTCCTCCATGGGTGTCTTTCCCTTGTCTTGCGCTCCTGGTCTTGGGATTTTATGGTGTTGAAGTATGGCCTGGAGCTTCTCCTCTTCAGTTTGGGGATCCTATGCCATCCATGCTAATGTTCTGATGTTTGATGGAGTCGGCACCTCCCATGGGTATGGTAGTTGCAGAAACATTTTATTTGCTTTGACATACCAAGCCGCAAGCACCTGCCGTTCCTCCTCGTAAGCTCTAGCTTTGTCTCTATATTCTTGAAAATCTGTGAGCCATTGAGCCAAGTCTGTTGCAACACCTTTCTACCCATGGTAGCTTACTTTAACCACCTCAAGTTTAGAATTTGCAACCTCCAATTTTTGCAATGTTTTCTTGTGTTTTGCAAATTCTGTTTCATATTTGACATAGGTGGTGGCTACCTGTTACTCAAGCTCTATTCTCAAGCACCTTGTTGTTAACATGGCAAGGTTGGCATACCGCAGGTTTGCCAGATCCATGTACTCTATAAGGTCTTGGATCTGTAGGTCCCAGCTCTTAACTTTCGCCTGGTGGGCAAACGCGTATGTGTCCAATATGGCCCGCCAGTCAATGTGTTGAGCACTGAGAGCATCGATGTGGGCCTTGGCCATATGGATCTCATTTTTGATGATTTGTTTATACATCCCCACCTAGTCTCGGAAATGCTCCTTTAGTTTCTCAGGTCATTTAGCCTCATTTTGCCACACGCTTATTTCAATGGCCATCTTTTGATGGATGGTGCGTACCTCCTTCATCGAGAGGATCTGATTTTTCCTAGCTAAACGATTCATGTCCTAGTTGACCCTAATTATTTGTTCTCACAACTACTGAAAATGTTCCTCAAGAACATTCTTTTGTTTCTTCACAGAGGTCAACCGATGGTTGTCAACAACAAGTCGTTTATTCTCCTCTTGTAAGGCTTTGAGTGTTTTGATGTGCGCGTAAGTTTGCATTTGTGCTGTAGAGGCATCCCAAATAGCCTTCTCTTTTTCTTCTACCACCCTTTTATTCTTTGTCAACAATTTATTAAGTTTCTTGGTTTTGAAAGTGTCCAGCTGCTCTACGGGAACAAATTGAGAAGGATCTCGCTGCGCTGCTTGCAGGGTCATGAGCTTTTCTTGTAATCTTTTCACTTCTGCTTCAACATGCTCGGCCCTCATCTCCATCATGACCAGCCTTCCCTTGGTGGAAATGAGGTCTGATTATATTGTTGTAACATCTTGTGGGATGTCAAACAAGGACGTCATCACCTATCCTATTTGTAGCAATCGGTCAAGGACATCCTCATGTTCCACAAGAGTCATTGAGGTACCAGCTAGAGTCTGAGCATCCCGTGATCCTGTAAGATCTGTCGGTGGCATAGTAGGCACATTGAATGATTCTTTAATGTAGTCTACAAGCACTTCTGCGACTCGTGCTACATCCTAGTGCTGCATGACCACCACTGTGGCCCCTTCACCAGTTTCAAACTACACCTGAAAGGACATAGCGTTCCCTGAAATCTGTTGTGACCAAGCACTCTCTCCTCCTCTTGTTTGAATGAACACTTCACCTCGTGCATGATCCATAGAAATTGTAGGCTGTATAGCATCATTGATGACGTGGAAGAGATTTGCGTCATCACGACTTCCCTAACTGACCGTCTCAGTGATGGTCTTGAGATGGTTCATCGACAATCTGTAATCTTGCGGCAGTGGCAGTGGTTGATCTTGCTAGCTCGTGCTAGGCCTTGCTTCTTATTATTAACTGGGTCCCGTGCTTAGAAGTTGGCTAGGTCCTGCAAGTTGATTTGCAGTTGGCCCTGCCGTTTGTTCTTTTTCTTGTTTTGGCCCCAGCGTCTCACTAGTGATTTTCCTTGCAGCTGGTGGCTTTAGCAGTTTGACATACAAAGCATTTTTGGCTTTTCAGAGGACATCATTAGTGTATCCTCTGATACCATCACATCTACACAACTTCCTAATAAGACAAGGGAAGGGCAACGCAAACTTCCCTATCTTCCATTCTTCAAACCACCTTAGGATCTCTGTAAAATATAGATGAGGCAGGTTAGCATTAACCTTTCCCATCAACACTGCACATCCTCTTGCCGCATATGTTGAAATTATTTTTAAACCTTTTGTGGGGAAGATGTGATAAGTCCCTATTTTGAAATAAAATTTCTCTTTTGCCATTAATTCTCCTTAGGTCTTATCTTCCTTTCCATACACCCTGTCTAACCAAACTCATCGCGTATCAAGGTTTGAGCGGGTAGACAACTGAGCAACCTTTGGCCCTGTATTCGGAGGGTTTAATACTTCTGAAATGGCTTGAATAGAGAAATCAATAGTCACACCACAAATGTTAACCATGGTGCCTTGTTCTTTGTTGTGCCAAAATTGGTACGTTTCCCCTAAGTACCAGGCACCACTTTCAAAGAGGGTGGGCCATAATGGGAACCCTTTGAGGTGATCCCTAACGACCTCCAGAGAAAATTCTGTGAAAGGTCCAAAGTTTAATTCCACGATCACTGCAGTAAGTATGGACCTTTCATGGATGGCTTGAACACAATCTTGAGGCAACGTGAGATGTCGTCCCTGTTCAGACGCTGCAGCAGCTCCTCCTTCTGCCTGCCTTGATTGTACAGTGGCAAGGTCTTCTTAGTGGATACTAAATGATTGTTCCTCTTGCTCTACATGTTGTTCAATAGGAACTTGTCCTTCACCTCTCCTAGGTTGCTTGATCCCACCTTGAGCAGGACCTTCCTATTATATGCATTTCGGGGCCATCTGCAATCACATGGGGTCAATCGTTAGTAAGGTTATTACCAAAGTTAGGTTATACTTTACTGCTTGCCTTAATGAATTTTCTTTATCTCTGTGTGATGTTACTTATTAGAAGAAAATGTCCTCGAAATATTATAATATTGAATCCTCTTTGCTTAGGTGGTTTCCAAATCTAGTTTCCCGATATAACTAAGGAGAAGAAAAAGTTTTTTTTAC
>MNCI01017692.1:376755-422773 GCA_015680685.1 Gnetum montanum
AAGAGAGAGAATCTAAACTAGCCTAAGTGTGATGAGCACCCGTTTCTTAATCATTCGTACACATCTTGGACCTCGTGCACAACTACCACTGGGATTACCAAGCGCATGGCCTAGGTACACTACTGGGTTACCAAGTAGTCACACTTATATGCTCGTGATTAAGTCGTACTCATTTCGCATTTCTAGGAGATAAGGGTAGGGAGATATTAACTAAGAAAGCAATAAATAACAATAAAAATTAAATAATTAAGCTAAGTGGATGCTACAATGATGAAGTAATCTCGATCTTTATTGTCGTTCATGTGCGTGTCCAAGTACGTCACACTCGAATAAGGATGTTGTACAATTACAATCATCACACTGTGGGCATGCCCTGGGAGAAAGGGTTGAGAGGAAAGACTAACAAAAAGTCCCTACCTTAATACTAAAAACTTAAAAACTTAAAACTTTTAAAAACTCCTTTACCAAATTTGCCTGCCTCTTATTTATAGATGAGGAGACAGGCTGCGATATCGCATACGTGATATCATGGGTGCAATATCACAGCCAACAATTCATGACTCATCAACTAGGATGAACTGTTGTAGTGGCAAGACATGGAGGGCAACATTGTGTTACTGCCCAATTGATCCATTTCTGTGATGCTCCAGCAAACTCTTATGTGGTTGGGCATTCAAGGACTTCATGTTGAATATGTTGTGTAGCATAGTGATGCCAGGGATTATCATCCCACTGATGCACAACGTCTAAGGGTTCGAAAGCTAAAGTAGTGTTATGAGTTTGTGAAGTGGTGAAATGATTTCCCATTCTTGATAAATCAAAGAGATAGCTCTTGGGCACATAGTTTGCAATAGATTTTATCATAGCATAGCAGAGCTCTTGTAGTTTCTTTTCTCCAAAGTTAAAATAGTTTCCAAAGTGCCCATAGCATGAGTCATTGAGTGTACAGATCTTATTCGAGCACTGTTGTACTTGAGCATGGCAGTGTGTATAGCAATAAAGATGGGCTTTTTAATCAAACCTTGCATCACCTTAGCTAGCTTAAATATTTGATTCATGCATTTAATGTTTTATGAAATTTTTTAATGCTTCCAAGTAATTAAGCTAAATTTATGCAACAAGTTTATGCAACCTTTATGGATTTACATAAGTTTTATATTTTATCCTTCTAGGATCTAGTTTCTAGATTTCCTTCGAATGTGATTATTGATTTAGTCCTTATCCATAGGGTTGGAGCCTAAATGAGAGATCTCATCCATGCAAGAGTTTTCCTCAAAGTGCATCATTTGCCAAGTAGGCAAATTTATTAAAATTCCTTTCTATTTGAATTTTGGTTTTCAAGGTTTTGTCTAATGATAAATCTAAGTTCTTGGTATTTTTATGGAATATTGTAAATAATTTCATTTTGTTCTAATTGAGACCCCTTAGATCCATTAGACCAATTTTAGAATTCCTTCTCCAAATTTTTTTTAGAATCAAACTTGTGACTTGGGATTACCAGGTGAAAATCCTTACCACTAGGGTAATACCTCATTATTAATTCTTTTTCATTTTAGGTGTGTTGAACCTTAAGGTTATGATTTTTGTTTTTGTTTCTTACTTTTCTACACTTGTTCCTCTCATTTAAGAATTCAAATAGGTAGATGACTCACAATTCCCTATGAAGAACAAATATGCCCTAGTTGTTAGGGGTATAAGCCTCAGGTAGAAGAGTACATGCAGTGAATCTTTAACAAGTGCAAGTGTATCAAAAAAATGATTACTTGAGTGAGGCTAGCACCGATTGAGCTTAATAAGAAAAGAAAGAATAACATATAACATTGAAAATGAAGAACACATTTTTCTACAATGTCTTGCATTCTAGCACATTAGACATAAATACAATTGTAAATTTGGTTGGCTTGTTCCCAATGTTATCAAGAACACTTAGTAATTTTCTTAATAATGTTTCAAAATTCATAACACATATTTCTAATGTCTAATAAATCTAAAAGATCTATGAATGTAATAAAATTTGGGTTTCAATTTTAATTTCACAACGCAATGTAGTGATTTGGGTTTCAATTTTAGTTTCACAAGGTAGTGCAATGCGTAAAGAGATGAAAATTTAATTTTAGACCATGCAATAACCCAATCAATTTATTTAGTTATTAAATTTGGGTTTTAAATAAGAAGACTTATATTTATTTTGCTCGGGTAGGAAAACCTCTTTTTAAAATGAAACTGAAAAAATACACCAGCATAGCGGCCCGTCACCTAGACAGCAGCCCACGTAATGATAAATCCAAATTCCCGTGTTTTATGGGGTGCTTCTTTATTAAATAAATATTATAAATAGATAGCATTTTACCATTTGATGAATATAAAGTGAAAAGATAGTATGTTTCTTGGAATAGAGATGATGCCGTTACAAATTAAAGCTATTATCAGTTTATATCCTACGCTCAATCTTTCTAAATTCTAGCTGTAAAAATACTCCAAAAAAGTAATGCCCAGGTCTTTGGCAAAATTAACATCAGCATGCTGGTTGGCAGCAGAGCAAAGTTTTAGTCTGAAATGGACAAGGACAATTACCAAAATTTTGTTTTGATTTTAGAATATATAGAGGTTGAGAGCAAAGCAGAACAAATGCAGATGCCGCTTCCACCGAAATATTTGTCACCATGCAACATTATTAAGAAAATTCCCCCGCTAGAAACTGAAGTAGAGCTAAGATGCAGGAGCAGGAAGATCAGCAGACTTGTCGCTGAGAACGCTAGTGCAGGACACATGAACCGGTTTTCGCTGGAGGGTGTTCATGATGTGACGAAGCATTTCCAAAATTGATTTGTTAAACTCTTTCTGGTTCATTGCTCCGCCGCTGTCCACGTTTGCCACAATGAACGATTGTGCGTACACTCGATCCATCTGCAGCCGAATTTGTTCATTTGGTACTTATTTTCATAGATTGGACAGTCATCAAATTGGAGAATGGTAAGCCAATTATAAAAGTCGGATCGAAAAATTCTGATAACTCGAGATAAAAATCATATTTAAATCGAAGAATTAAGTAACGGAGAAGTGTTATTCACTGCGTCACCTCTAACATGTTTCCATTTTACCTCCTTGTAAAGTTCCGTTATAGCTAAAATTTTTCGAAGACAGCATTTTAATTTTCCATATTGGATAGGAATTAGCAACAAACAACGTACTAAATTTTTAAAAAATCATGACAAAAACTTTTAGTGTGTGCACGATTGTATAACGAAGTGATGAATTTTGTCTTTGCTGTGAAATCGAAATTGTAATTACTATGTGCACGATTATATAACCGATACGGTTTACTTTTTAACTTGTGATTAATCGCAGATTTTCCTAATTATACTGACTTCACAAAATTGCGAGCCGTACCCACGATTTCTTTGTTTTTTAAAAAGCATACATTATGAACAGAAAAATATTATAATTACCTCATCAAAAGTCCCCAGCGAAGGCAATCTAGTTGCAGGACAAATGATATCGAGAGCGACGCGCAAGTATTCTCTGGGCATAGCGCCTCTGCTATCCTTAGGCAACGACTTCCACGTTATATGCAAAGCCTGAAACTCGATCCAGAGCGAGTTACGAATATAATTCTGGGCGCAAATTTTGCGAAACTGAATTTGAAATATCATTATGTAGTTAATATGTAAGCAGGGTCTGGAAGGGAAGATTGGGAAGAGAAACAAATAAACAGAGCACCTCATCCAGATCATCTTTATTGTGGAGGAACTGCGCAATGCGTTTGCCGTCGAAGGTTTTGTGGGTTGTGGCCACAGTCACCGGATTATTTTCCAACAGGCCACTCACATCCAAAACCACATTGCGGAAGGCCTGCACGAATTCCCCAACGCTGCCAAATCTCTGCCGCGGATGTATCTGCACCTGCGCCGATTCCAGTGCGGGATTGATGATCTTTTGTGTAACCTGTTATTCCCATTTCCCAAATAAATCACACTTTCATTAGTTTAATTAATCATTTCCACAGTCATATATCGCCTGGCCCAGACAGATGTTCGTAAAAGTTAAAGAGTTTACTATACCCACCCATGGATCATCACAGGGAGGAATACCCTGCTCCACAGTTAAGCTGGCAAGAGCTGTAGTGATAGTCGACAGAGCGCTGGTGCTGGTGCTGCTCATCTCTGATTCGAAATCCCACAGCGCCACTGCATCTAGATTAAAAGAAGCCTTTGAAGCATACTCCTTGAGCAGCCGCCCATCCATGACATGGAACGACACAGGCTCTCTATTATTCCCCATTTCGCCAAAATAAAGCCCGGTAGCGAATTATGTCATCATCATCATTTATTCAATAAGAAACCGCAAAACGTCGGTAAAATTACAGCAAACAAATTCACAGTGAACATCTGAATCGTCATTTTTTACTTCGTGTATTTATTGAACTAGATTCAGAGGTGTTTGTCAAATTTATGAGATTACCAAGCCAAAACTTAACAAAGTGTCAGCGTACCTACTCGGAGAGGACTCATGGGCGTGGGTGGGATCAGTATCAGAAGGATCAGGGTCCTGCATATGCGCGAATGGACGGCCGAGGCGTCTGCCCAGGAAATCATCCATGCATTTGGCTTTGGCTTTGGCTTTGTTCATCATGTTGCTCTTGCTGGAGCGCCTCCAACCAGGGGAGAGTATGCTCCACAAATTTCTCGATTTCAGCAGCCTCATGCTGCTAATTGCTTGGACTTGTGATAACGAATGATTGCATTACCCTGTTGCTGCTACAAAGAAGGAACAGGAACCAGCACAGCCCACCCCCCGCTTGTATCCCGTGAAGGCCTCGCTGTTGTCACGTGTAACCCGTCTGCACACACTTCTGAGGCCTTAACCGTTGAAACTAAGTATTTTTTTAATTCTCTCAATTTGTCAATTACCGACAGCGAATTTTATTTTTCCCAACGTCAATCGTTGACCCGTGAAAATGAGTCAGTTTCCACTGCCAGTAACAATGGTTAACATTGCACAATCTCTCCCTTCCTCAACTGGTAAACAAAAAATTTGCTGCGGTGTAGCATGTCATGTCATGCGTCATCTGTTCTTATGCAACTCTGGAGAAGCACAGCAGAGGCAGAGTGAGGGTAAACGTAATGGGTGTCCGTGACCGAAGAAGTGCTACGTGGAAAGATGAAGTTGCCGACCAGTTTAACACTAACGACGTGAGTGAGAGTCATGTTTTTGCATAATGTACGTAGTCATCTTCGGTTCACGTCTTTGTGAAAGAGACGCGGGAAGCATCCTTCCTGTCCCAATCCGATTTTAGTATAATGCACTTTTTAGGGAGCTAGAATTGAGATCCATGTTCTTAAAATGGCCAAAAAATTACAAGGAATGAGGTGTTAGTTTAGTGGTAAAAGTCTTGGTTCAATAATCTTCAGAGGTTTGATTCCAATGAGCAACTCTAAATTATAAATTTTAAAAAAATCATAAAAAAATTCTTATTTTCAATATTAGCAAATCATTATGGTTCAAACGAATAAATCCTCAAATCCTTTGCCTACCATAATGATCATCCCATTGCAGATAGGGTAAAAGCACCAAGATGATGATGATGAAATATGCAACCATCAAACTAAAAATTTAACATCAAGATATTTGGAATACGTGACATGATAATTTATCAAAACTTACCATCCATCAAAGGTGCAAAACAAATGTTAAATAAAATAAACTTGCAATTAGATTTCAACTTTCTAGTAACAACAATTAACAATGCTCTTTAACTAAAATAGACCTACCCTTCAACCATTTTTAAAATATGCACAACCATATGCAATTTATAGTAAAAGAAAAAAAAGTTTCATGTTTAGACACATACTAAAAGTATCAAATTGTTTAAAATCAATTATTATAATTGAATATAAATCTCTTCTGGATTGTTCTTGTACCTGGAATAATCTAAATTTTTTTGTCTTGCAATAAAACCATAGTAATCTCCAAAGTAAAGAAAACTGTTGAATGGTGCAAAAAAAATTTACATTTCAAGTTAAAATTTTGATAGGATTTGATATGCAAGTATGGAGTAATTAGAAATCTATGACTGTATGTGTCCCTGGGCCTAGCTACCATGATAGAACTTTCTCTTACCTACCATATCAAATGAAAGAATTATTACCATATGAACCAGCTCTCATGGGGACCTTTTTTTTTTTCACAACAATGTTATAATCTCAACATAAATCATAATCATTAGTGTTATATATCCCACACAACTCATCGGAATTGAAATTTTAATGTGCAAAATACAGCTTTAAAACAATGAACTACACTTTATTCATATTTTACCATGAAATAGAGGAAAATATCATATAGGTAGCATACATGCCGTGAAGAGTTTGACCATGTTACAGCAGTATGTTGGCATAAAGTTAAATTATTAGATCCTGTATGATATCATTCATAGTTTGACCTTTTCGGAATATTTACGTTGGCACGCAGCAGCAGCTCGGAAGCAGCCCTTCTGGACATTGATAAAATTTTCTCCTGTGTATATTACACAAAGAAGGCAAAACAAAAGGGACAAAAATTAAAATTTAGACCCATCGCCACAATGCGACATCATGCAAGTCTTCTAAAATATAGCTGCAGAAAACAAGGCTAATTATGCAAAAGAAATGCAATTTTTTTTAAAAAAAACAACTATCATAAATATTAAATGATATATATTTGTAAAGACAGAAGTTGGGTTTGGATATTTGAATGGGATTTTTGTAAATTTGTAGATTTCTTCGTGGATAAACAGAAATTTTGTACAAAGATTGCTAAGGTACAGGAGCTCTATGGTGCTAACATGAGAATGAAAGCAAGAAACACGAACTATAAGGTGCTGAAGCTGCCTCCTTGACAACTTTTTTACCTAGTTGTAATAATTAACATTAACATGATTGCAGAACACTGTCAGCTAACCCTTCTAGGCTAGTTCTCTTAATTTCAAAGTTTATAATCCTATGATTATTTTACTGATAAAAACATATGCTTAGGCTATGGTTTCAGGTAATCCTTCGTCTACCTACTTTCACAATCAGGCCGGATAGTTGAAATAGAGGCACTCTGATGATGATGATTTAGAACTTCTATATTAACTCCCTATGAAAACCATTCAGAAGCGGAAACTGTTTCAATATAAATATGCATAAGACATATACTCAACGCAAGACTTTCATAGAATATAAGCAAACCATGCATAATGGTGTCAGATTAGCATACCATTAGAACTAAACTTATGACTCATCTTACCAAACAAGCTGTAAAAGTTCTTCCTGATATTACAGGAATTTGAACCATTAAATCTTCTTTTAATACAATATTTATTGTAAATTGCTGTTTTTTTTTCACAAATTGACTCTAACTCCTTGGATCATTATATTAATGGGTTTTTCAACTTTCTTAAAAAACGTACTGAGACTTTTCTTGGTCGTAATAAAAATTCCCAGTTTTCAGTTTCGATTATTACTATTTCCTTTCCTTTATAAGAAGATGCTTAATGAGTTAATACCATCTACAGTTTCTTTACAAGTATTTTTAGTTAAACCATCAATTAGAGAAAAACTAGTTATACCTCAACCGCCGTCATTATCTTCTGATTTTGCATTAGCCACCGTCCATCACATGTCACCGATTCTACATTTTCGGTTTTGAATTTGAACCATTAAATCTTTTATTGTTATTGTTATTAGTAGTTCTTTTTATGTTCTTTCAGAGGTATTTTCAGTTGAACCATCAATCAGAGAAAAACTAATTATACCTCATCCACCGTCAATATCTTCCGATTTTGCATCAACCACCGTCCATCACACATCACTGATTCTACATTTTCGGTTCTCATGCAATAGACAAGATTGCTGATGCTGCACAAAGAAACGTTACAATTTAGTCATGAGAACATGTCACTATGTTGGTTTTTGATGGAAGATTTTAATGTCTTAGGCTATGTGACAGAATTGTCTCTAGAGATTTTATGATGGAACTAATAAAAGTTTGGATTAGACAGTGTCCTTTGCAAAATACTTTGATGTCTGGCCACTCATTACTGATATTCAAACATATTAAGTTGATACGCCGTGTCAATAAGAAATGCAGAAAAAAAAGAGGAAGAGAAGTACGGATCATGCATAGGTGTTGTACACCATGTGAACGGATTTATGACAATCAGATCAGCCTGCAAAAAAGAAAACTACATTAAATTGTACATCCAACAGATTGAAAGGGTGTTCTGTTGAACAATCTAATTCTGCGGTAAGAAGGTTAGATACTTTAACATTTAAAAAATAGCCTTAACTAACATTAGCTAACAAAGACGCCTAATCCAAATTGCATTCATCACTTTACGGCATACTTGTGTCATCCCACTAAGAAAACCCTTCAAAAAATCGTCAGGTCACAATTTGCTAATTTGCACTTTCTTCTTGTTAGCAAAGAAATGAATCAACACTTTTCTTCAATAATGATTTGAAAGTGTAAATGGAAAATATGAGACAGAGAAGAGGATATATCACCCACTTTAACTCACCTTCTTCCCAACTTCCAACGATCCAATTTCATTATCCCATAGCACTGCCTTGGCACCATTTTTTGTTGCCATTGTCAAGACTGTTTCTGCTGGCAATGCAGTAGGATCAGTGCTTCCCTTGATAAAAGCTTCACGTCCTTTATTTACTAGCGATGCAACATACATTTCATCCACTGTGGCCAGGTTATCAGAAATATCAGCCCACCAAATATATTTAACATTTAAGATTTAAGTGGGTACAGTACAAAATTTACATGAAAAAAACGATGGAATATACCCATGGTTACCATAAACAAGAAACGAGAAACCAATGTGCAATGACAATCTAATGAAAAACGTTGAATTAAAAGGTTGTGGTTGTAACAATGAATGCTAGAGCAATAATCAAAATATAATATTACATGATACAATCCATAGGTGGCTGAGTTGCAAGAGAGGGCCGTGTAATTTTATTGAAACAATTAATTGTAATTTTACAAAAGACATTTCAAATTTACAATGCTCGCAAACCCTCTAAACAATGGGAGAAAAATCAAAATATTGCAAATGCTTGCAGATCATAGTAAAAGAGGCCCAAAAAATACAAGGAAAACCCTTTAAAGCAGTTATGGGAGAAATCAGAACAAAACCATACACCCGGAAACTAGTTGCTGCATATAGTGGTATAAGGAGAAATCCTCCACTTGCGACTTTCTTAACTGGTGCATGTGTCTATCTACCTACTTCCATTAATTCTATTAGTAGAAATTTAACTGTCATAAAGCATTTAAGATGCATTCAACTAACTTCAAATTTTTAAAATTGCAAATACCATTTTGTAGTCTTCTCAATAGATTCAAAATGTAGCAGAGAAACTCTCATGAAACCACTAAAACTCACGTGTTGCATAACTCAGAAACATTTTCGAATTAATCTGAAACCAAAAAATAGATAAGAAACGGAATTTTTAGTTTCTTGTGTAAGAAAAGCGAAACCATATTAATCTGTCACATTTCTAGCAATTATGAACATACTAGAAAGACATTATACATTGTATAATGTGTTGTTGGCCAGACGTCTTGGTGAAACCTGTTCAGAACTACAGTAAAGATGTCTTGGACCCTTGAGACGTCTTGGTAGTCAGTTTCTAGGCCTTCTAGCCAGACATCTTGGGCTCCCCAGATGTCTTAGCAGATTGAAGCCTGATCTTTTCAATAGATGTCTTGACATGTCTAGGACATCCTGGGATATTTGAAATGGTCACCAAGGAAGATGAACAGTCACAAGAAGACTATAGATTGACATCAAAAGGAGTCTAACATTGGCATCCATTTGTGAGAGCAAGGTTGAGAACTCATTGAAAGCATTGTCTTGTTGTTGAGTCCATTGTCGCTTAAGGGAGAGACTGTGAGGAGTTGTCCATGAGTGGTGGCTTATTCGTTGTGATATTGTGAGAGTGTGGGGAGGGAATGAGTGGTTTTGTCTGTTCTTAAGATGTATGCTTCCTACTACATTTTGTATTCCATTTTGATTTTGTCTTTTCTTGTCCATTGAAACATATTGGTTGGGGTTTTTGTTTGACATTATTGTTTCAATTTTGCGTGAGTTACTGTTCATATTTTTGTGCAGATTATTGTTTTTGTCCAACATCACTGTTTTTGCAAAGGCTATCGTTTTTGTTCTCATACATGCTACTATTTTTGTTCTTATGCAAGATACTGTTTTTACTTCTGCAGAGACTACTATGTTTTCATTTTTTGTTTGCATAGGTACCATTGTAAGGCATGGATTACCATTGTCGATGAGTGCTGTTTTCTATCATGCAAACTGGAATGAATTATTTCCTTCCTTCACATTTCAAGACATTGGTTGTGACAAGTGAAAATAAAAATAATTATATTTCAGATATTGGAAATTAGGCTAACAAAATTCAACTTCTTTGACAGCCATCTTAAACATCACATTATATCAAACACATAGGTCACAAGGTGACATTTCATAAGAGATGAAACAGTCAATGTGGAAAGTGTCCCTCTATACGTAGAATACACTTACCAATGCTCATTCTGTTATTGGATGGAGCTCCATCAGTTCCAAGTGAGACACAAATGCTTTTACCAAGCATTTCTTTTATAGGAGCAAATCCTAACATGCGCATTGCAGCTGCTGGACAATGAGAAACTTTGACATTGGCCTTTGAAAACATTTCTATCTAAACAGAAAATGAATCCATTTCAATATTGTAGCTGCATCATTTCTAAAGCATGATATTTATGGAAGAAAACTTTGTTATACCAATACAAAAGACTATGACAACTAGATCAGATTATTTGTAAGCTTGAATTTTCCAAACATGATACTTTTGTTTCAAAAAAGTGATCACATCACTACATTGTGAGAAACTTAGTCAAAAAAGCCACCACATCACTACATTTTGAGAAACTTGCCACTTTCTAATGGTAAAGGCCAAGGGAGCAATGAAAGATAATAACTTTCATATGATTTTTGCATGTCTGCAAATTGAAAATAAGAAATTTAAAGTGCATGGAAAAAGCCTCATAACTACATCTTAAGTAGCATGCTTATAAACTATGTAAATTGGAAAATGTTCGTATTCTTTCATTTCCTACTGTTGGAAGATAGCCCAGGATATCACGACTGGTAAACCAATATCATAAAATGTCATTATGCACAAAACTATTCAAATAAAATAATATGTTAAGAAGAGACACAACAATTGTGAACAAACATTACCCTTCTTAAGAACTAAAGGCAATTCAGGGAAGTACGAAAAAGTGTGGAGAAACATGAAGAAGAGATATACACATAAGATAGAACATGTTTACGTAGGCATAAAAAGGAACTAATGTGTCAAGAAAGACACAAAGATGAGAGTGCACACACAGAAATAGTGAAGAAAAATCGTCAGGTGAAATGTTTAAAAGTAGCGGAAAGCACTCATGGACAAGAGTGTGAATCAAGTCTATATGGCGACCATAGTTAATTGCCAATATGATGGAAACATTTATCCACTAGTTATATAGATGATGGAAAGTATCATCCGTTAGGAAGACAGATGAAAGAGTAAAAACAATAGAAAAAACATAAAAATAAAAATAGAAACCCTTGTAGCCTTAGAAAGTTCAAGTCACTTAAAACAAGCAAAAAGTTGGGCCACAAAAGAAAAGTCAAGGTGGAAAAGAAAGTAGGATGGTGATGTGTACTTGATGTTACTTTTTGACACACTTGTGATGATATCCTTTATTATTATTATTATTATTATTATTGGGAGGAAAGAAAAGGTCAGGATATCACCAGCTGGAAAAGAAAATGTACATCAAAATGTCAGCAAAGAGCTCACAAAGCATCAAAAAGCACATGTGGGGATCAATCTTGAAAATATACAAACAGAACAAAAAACAGACCAAAAACAGTTCCACCAAACTGCCCACCCAGTCACCAAAAACATCATTCCAAAAACCCAAAAATCCCTTGCCAATTTTGTGGAAAAAACAACAAAATCTACAATGCATCATGTGGGAAAAGGTTAGAAGGAACATATGCAGAATTCCTTTAACTCCATGTGGAGAGTATCTAGCCACATCATATCCTCCTCAAATTTAATGAAGTCATGTGCTTCATTTAGACTCTTCAACTCCTTAGCATGTTGTAGTTGCTCCTTCGGAGGTAGGTGGCACACTTTATCTGAATGCAGCTATTGCAAACACTTTCTCACAAAACCATTTATGTCTTGACCTGATACCCGAAAGTTGAGACCCAGCACCAGGTAAGAGCACATCCAGATCTAAACCAAGTCTTTGCATTCTCCCTATGGGCCTCATTGAAATTATTCTTGCAATCATCTTGAACTTGCCTCATATGGAGTCTTCTCCTCTCAGCAATAACTTGCCATTAAATATCCTCCTCACATTATCACCGAGCCTGAGCCTCTTACTATCTACAAAGGATATCTTGTTATCACCTTTCCTCCTGCACTTGTCATTTAAGGTACTCTTGTTGCTCCTATCATCTCTACTGATTAGCAGTATTCAACAGTGCCAATATAAGATCAGAGTGCTTGTTCGGGTGGTATTGCTCTAAACAAGCCAGGAAATACTTGGGCAAGTTAATGCAGCGATGATGAAGGATGCACTTAAGGAATGTAAAGTGGATGTTAGTGATCTTTGAGGCATTACCAAACTGCACCAGAAACACTTCCAAAACTTCAACCACCTAGTGCCAAAAGACCATCATAAAGGAATGATGCACCTAACCAGCAACAGCAGTAGGAACTCTAACTGGAAAAAAGTCAACAGCATCCCTCAAGCCCTTTGATATTGGTAGCATGATCTTCCCTTCAACAAGAATGCCAAGTGCCTCTGCAATGGCATGTTCTGACACTTCTAGAGTGGCCACCCTAAACTTTGTTTCATCCCCCCTCTAATGTTAGAAGAATGGTGTGGCATTCATGTCCTGTTCACCTCAAAGACAAGGCAGCACCACATCCTATTCCACATTCACAAGCAAGTCCTATAAGGCTAGCATGAACCCTATACAGTCCAATTCAAAGGTACGGGTCTAATCCATGGCAACAACAATCTCATTTCAATAGTGTTGGGAAAGAAGTAGCAAACACTGCAGAGAAGGAAGAGGCTCAACCTGAAAAATATGATGGTATCTAACCTTCTAGATGTTCTAGGCTAGAACTGTAGAGAAGTAATCACCAATGAAGCTTAATGGAAGAGAAATGCCTGCCAACATCCACATTTGGCAATTGAAATGACAACACTAGATTAAATGTTTTGTTGTTTCAGGCGTGCTATTAGAGCAACGCACACAATGCTTAAGTACATTCAAACCATAGTGCCGAAGAAAGACACATGTTAGGATAGCTTGATGCAATAACATCCAAATGAACATTTTAATCTTCTTTCAGATATGGCATTTCCAAATCTTCCACCATTCCTCCACTTTGACATATTTTGCCATCATCAAATCCTTTGTCATATTGTTCTTAACCCATGTGCAGGTTTGAGAGAATGGAATGATGATTACAAATTGTTGCCAAACACTCAACCAAGTCTATTCCATGCACCAACATTGGTTATATCCTCCAATCACGACTTAAACACAAATGGTGTCATCATTATTTTGTATACTTTGGGTTAGTCATGATTCATCATCATCTTAGCCTTGTCCCAACAAAATGTTGCTGGCTATTTGGATTAGTCATGAATAACCTGCTAAAATACTACAAAATTTGGAAACCCACCACCTCCCTCAGGCCCCCTTGGGGCCACCACATTATCATGGTCTAAAAATCTATAAGGCACCCTTACCTAGTGCTAGGTGTCAACTTTTGAACATCAAGTCAGGACATCAATGCTTGTGTGAGGAAGTGTTTGAGGAACTTGCATTCAAATACAGGGTGCCACCTGCCTCCAATGGAATACTGGACTAATAAAAGCATTTTGATTAGGATCATATTCTATGCCTAGAATTTGGAATAGTTGCAATGTGCTGAAGAGTTGAAGATGTTGATGCATTGTAGATTTTTTCATTGTGTCCACAACATTGGTCAGTGATTTATAGTATTAAAGGAGGTTCCGAGTTTTAGGAGGGATGTTTCTAGCGATTGCATGGGCATTTTTTATGAGACATCATCCAAACCTACGTATCATCCCTCAAATCGTGGTGTATCTTTCCTATGAGTTTTGGCATGTTTTTCATGAGTTTAGGTGTGTTTGGGAATGCTTTGATGAGTTCAAGGTGTTCCGGGGTCAATGGGGACATGTTTGGATGTTCAAGGCCTCAAAATAGACATCTTCCTCGATAGCCTTGGTAGGATACACATCTACTCCACTAGGTAGATGTTTTTTCTACAACTTCCAAGCTTTGGAATAGACATCTTGTCTGAGATCTTGCAATATTTGGGAAAGATGTCTTTGATGCTCAAGACATTTTGTCTAAGGACAAAAGTGAACTCCAACTAACATATGTTTAAATTTGGACTGCTAATAAAAGGTGAAAGGTCACCAAAAGAAATATAAATTGTCTTTAAGGGCCTAAACTTTTGGGTTTTTTTTGGGGGGGGGGCACGGGGGCGGGCCGTGGCGGCGCCTAAGAAGAGGTAGGAGAGAGCAAGTGTGAGGACAGCCTCTAGATAGAGAGAGAGTGTGTGTGGTTTTCAAGTATTTGTACTATGATTTGGCATGAATAAAAAAGTTGTTTCTTTATTGTTCAAGCTTTGAGTCCTTGAGTTCTTGAATTCTTTGAGTTTCTAAGGCAACTTGGGTTGAAATTGGGTCAAGGGTTTCAGATCCTTACCAGATTGGTATAGAGAGCATTGGTTTTTTACTAGATTGGTATCAAAGCAGTTGGTTTGAAAGCAATTTACTCAAGTGGAAGAATTCTCTATATCACAACACAAGGATTCCCTCACCTCCAATGTCATTTTGGTTTGCAATTTTAATTGATGTATTTTCCATAATAAAGGTTTGATTAAACAGCTTTTGGTCCTTTTGGGTGATCAACTATATTGGGTATTGAAAATTTTTGTTGTTTGAGATACCCATTAGCTTTGATAAGCTAGAGTTTGCAAGAATTGTGTAGATTTCAAAGTGAGTTGTATAAGGGATGCTAGTTTTTCACTTTAGCTTGATAGTGGTTTATTCAATTGTGCTGATGAGAATCATGATCATTGTGTTGGAATTGACAGTCATGTTGTGTATGATGAAAGCAATGTGACTTTTGATACCATTGTTAGTGAAAGTAAGCCTAATGATGCAAATGTGTTTGGTTGTGTGTGTGAGATAATGATGCTTATTATGGTAGTCGATATGAGGTGGTCATTATTGATGTTTGTGAAGGCACTAATAGTGATTTGATTTTCCAAAATTTGGAAATGTTTGTTGTTGATTATAGCAATGAAGAATTTGTAAAGTGTGTTGATGAACTTGATTGTCTTGGTTGTGGTATGGATGAGCAACATGAAGGCAATCCAAGTAGTTGTGATGCTAATGGTGAAGGAAGGTTGGGTGAGAAACTTCCAAATACCAAGAAGAAGAATGTGAAGAAGAGGAAAAAGTATGAAAAAAAGGAAGATGAGTTAAGCAGACCTAACTCTTTTACATTTTCTTATTCTTCATTTGTTACAAGTCATGGAAGAAATATGTGGGAATTGATGCTCTCAAGATGGAAGCATGGTGAAGTATTTGAGAGCAAAGGCCAAGTCCATTCTTCTTTGCTATAACTCTTCATTGTTGAGTGAGCACAAAATGTGCTAAGGTGTGTATGTCATTAAGACACTAGTATGTGTGTTGTGTATTGTGAAGTGTGTCGGATGGTTGAGACAAATGTTGTGAGCTCCTACCGTTCCATGAGTGTTGTGATTTTTGTTTTTGTGTGTTGTTGACCTATGTGAGGGGGCATTTGCTATTCCAAGTGTAAGGGCCTCCTATGTGGGAGGCAAAAGTCTTTTTAAAGGGAAGCGTATTGATGAGGACATCACCTAGACTAATGCATCACCCCTTAAATGATGGTGTATCATTCCTATGAGTTTTGCCATGTTTTTCATGAGTTTGGCTGTGTTTGGAAATATTTTGATGAATTCAAGGTGTTCTAAGATCAATGGGAACCTTTTTGGAGGTGTTCAAATGTACATCTTCCTTAAAAGCCCTAGCAGGATAAACATCTACTCCACTAGATAGACGTCTACTCCACTAGATAAATGTGTTTTCTGCAACTTCCAAGCTCAGAATAGTCTCCCCCACCCAAAAGACATCTTGTTTGAGATCTTGCAACACTTGGGAAAGATGTCTCCAATGGCCAAGATGTCTTGTCTAATGACAAAAGCAGACTCCAACCCACATATTTTAAATTTGGACTGCCAAGGCAAGGTGAAAGATCACCAAAAGATGTATAAAGTCCCCTCAAGGGCCTGAGCTTGAGGGAGAGAGTTTTGAGTCTCCTAAGAGGAGGTAGGAGAAATAAAGTGTGAGAAGGGCCTCTAGAGAGAGAAGGACAGTTTCTTGAGAGAGAGAAGAGAGTGCCTTGAGAGAGAAGAGTTGAGCTCATCTTGAGCACTCTTGTTGTGAGTCATCCTTGGCCATTGTGTGAGGGAGTGAAAGGAAGTCATTCTTGTATGGCTTTAAGCCTTGTATGAGAGGGAGTGGTGTGAGGATCTTGAGCATTAGCTGTCCTTGGTTGTTGCATGTTTCCAAGTGTTTGTACTATGATTTGGCATAAATAAAGAAGATCTTTCTTTCTTCAAGTTTTGAGTCCTTGAGCTTTTGAATTCCTTGAGTTTTCAAGACATATTTGGTTGGAACTAGGTAAGGGGTTTGAGATCTTTACCATATTGGTATCATAGCATTGGTGTCCTTACCAACTTTGGCCCAACTGTTTTTTGCCTTTCTTTGGTTCTCTTTGTATATTGTTGTTTCAGCGTTGATCTCCACACACAGGCTTTTGATTGCTTTGTGAGCTCCACTCACATTTTGATGTACATTTTCATTTCCAGCTAATGATATCAGGCTTTCCAATAGGCTGCCAAGATCATCAATTCGGAGGAGGAACGTAGCATTGTTGATAGGTTTTATGGGCAGTAGAAACCTAGATGTGTTTCTAGATCTTTACCTTATTTTTGATGGTTTGTCGATTCTGTTGTTTTGTTAAACCACTTTGCTATAGGTTTTTAGGTTTCATTGGCAATCATGGTCATGAAATGTAGATTTTCCTGATTGTCTAACTGATGGTTCTGGCCAAGTTCAGGAAGACGTCTCCCCTATGCTATTGATTTCTAGTTGCTCTGTCATGCAGGGGGTTGTAAGGTGTTGAGTAAAGGATCCCTCTTTCCCCGTTTCTGATGTATATATCTTTTGTATTATAATAATATCGTGACTCTTTCCTGAAAGTTAAAAAAATGATAACTTGACCTTTTCTTCTAAAATAAGGAAAGAAAATCATCTTAGGCATGTTGCATTACAATTAAATTTATGGAACTCATAAGATTCAATTGCAAGTATAATTACAATTCTTCAAGAAAGTAAAACATTTTGTAAAACAATGAGTGTTAGCTTAGTGATAACAGTTCTGACATGGAAATCCCATGTCACAAGTTCAATTCTAGTGGATAACATTGAATTTTAGATAAATTATTTAAAAGAAATTCTAAAAATACATTCACTTTCAGTTTTATAATTAATATTCACAATGCATAAAGATATTACAAAAACTCTAATCATTCAAGAACAAAACAATACCTCTTCTTCATTGACCCAAACAGAATGAGCTGCCAACAGGTTCTCTCCAAGAAATCCTATTTTTTCCAAGTATGTTACTGTTCCGTGATTTGCTTTTCTTGAACAAGCTACATATTGATTTTCATAAGGAACCTCTGCAACATGCTAAACATAACACCAAGTGTTTGTGTCAAAAATATCATATAAATAATGGTTAATCAACATTCGCAAAGCCATTTCATATTCAATATTCGCAATACACTAACAAGCTAGATAGCACTCCCTTGCTCCACTCACATGGACACCATGGGGACTACCAGTTGAACCCTCCAGATTCATCACCGTGTGCTAGTAGTTGGTGTCGTGCTCCAAGAAGCGCACGCAACATCCCATAGCACATCCCATGACA
This sequence comes from Gnetum montanum, assembly GCA_015680685.1. Lineage (NCBI taxonomy): Eukaryota > Viridiplantae > Streptophyta > Gnetopsida > Gnetales > Gnetaceae > Gnetum > Gnetum montanum. The sequence goes on from MNCI01017692.1 coordinate 394,928, forward strand.
CACCCGGTAAAAACACCCCAACGTAGAGTTAAACTACACAACCCTCCCAGGCAAGGTCCTACCAAGTGGGGTAATGAGGTAGGTCATAGCCTCCTCTTACTAATGCATGGAACTGCCATGCCAGTATGGTTCCAAAGACACAAGGAGCGGAGGACCCCTTGTGCCCCCACGGCCCCCAAACCATGGGGGAGGTAGCAGGCCACCACCAACCCTGCTACCTCTCTCACAATCCTCCCCAACTTAAAATGAGCGACGACTTCGGAGCATGGCCTGGGTAACCCACGAGGCTGCTACATCAAAATCAAGGGAGGATTCCATCAATTCCAGGGAAGTACGCACATGTTATTCTGAGTCAAATTTGAATGTATCTTCAGTTCTGGAAGGTCCAACTGCTAGGGCTTAAGGTCGTAAAGCATTTTTGTTGAACTCGACTGTCTTCCTGGGATTCGAACTCATCCTAGCATCCGACACCCAAGTCAAGAGCATCACCCCTCAAGACTTGGTCTGTCCATCCTTCCATACCTGGCCTAAAATGCTAAGCTATGGGAGGACATCAAGTGGTCTATCATTGTGACATGATAGAACGCACGACCTAAGGATACATGAGTTCTAGGGTGTCCCCTGACTCGTTTGATCCAAAGGTCTAGGGGTCTCAAGTTCAACATAGCTCCTTGTTTATTTGAACCTTTAGTCTTATTGCCCATAGAGCACTTCGAATGGCTCCAGGCAGCTTCCCCCCCTGTCTAAGGCCAACTCCCATAGGAATTCGCTCTCGAATCCTATAAAGCACCACATGCCGTGCCTCTTCTGATTATTTTTTTTTACATGGGAGGTTTCTCCATCCATCATCAGAGCAGCCAAGGTAGGAGATCGATTGCTTGCTCCCTACAGAAGTCCAGGATCAAGTTTTCCTAGGACCTCAAGCACTCCAGTGGTTCCCAGCTATCGCCTAAGTCAGGATGATGTTTACAATGGACGAGGAACTCCACTTTCAAATCTGCACCATGGCCAGTGGTCCGGAAGTTTCGGATGCAATTTGCTCTCTTTCCATGTATAGATTATATACAAGGTCGCTCTCAGATCGAGAGGCTTCTCTCGGGATATGGGAACCCATCCGACAATGGCTTCAGCATGCTAACATGAAAAACTAGATGGACTCGGTCCATATTGATCAGTAGCTGAAGCTTATATGTCACAGGGTTAATTTTATCGATGATCCGGAAGGGACCATCATACTGCTTCATCAACTTGGAGGTAGTTCCCTGTTTCGGCTTAAACTGACGTGGGTCCAACTTCAAGAGGACCCAATCTCCCACCTTGAATTCACGGTGTTGGCATTTTCGATCAGCATACCTTTTCATTTGCTACACTGCTCTCTCCAGATGATATTTTTTTCTTTCAACACTTTCAGACCACACTTTCAAGGATTCATCTGCTGAGGGATGTCGGCCCTGCAATGAGTGGGAGACCATATGAGGGGTAATGGGCTACTTTTCCATTACCAGCTCTGTAGAAGAAAACCCAGTAGCTGATGACTTCTGGATGTTATAACTTAGCTGGGCAATCCCTAATAGAAACGGCTAATTCTTTTGGTCACTACGAACAATGTCGAATGTACTCTTCAAGTACCTGGTTCATCCGTTCTGTTTGACCATTAGTTTCCGGATAAAAGCTTGTTGACAACTTAAGGGTGGTACCCATCATGCCAAATAAGGCTCCCTAGAAAGCACTTGTGAATCGTGGATCTCGATCTGAAATGATGCTCATGGGTAACCCAAAATATCAAACCACCCTGTCAAAATAGTATGCTGCCGTGTCCTCAGCTAAGCGCTGTGATGGACAGGGAATGAATATGACAAATTTGGAAAATTTGTCCACCACCACAATGATACTGCTTAAGCCCTGAATATTCGGTAATCCTGTAATGAAGTCCATAGACACTGTAGCCTACGGAAATGGAGGGATTTCCAAGGACAGCAAAAGACCGCCTGGACGCTTTGTAGACCCCTTATCCTGCTGGCACACCAAACACTTCTGGATATAAGAAATTACATCCCGATACATTTTTGGCCAGAAGAAGGTTCTCTCAATGAGTGCCAAGGTCCTTTGCTGTCCAGGGTGCCCAACCCATTGTGTGTCATGGCATTCTCGGATTATCTCCTTGCGTAGGCCATCCCAATCTGGAATGCATATCCAATTATGCCGAAACCAAAGCAATCCATCCCTCATGTTGAACTGTGGTGCTCACCCAGTTTCTATCAGCTTCATTGGATCAATGATATGGCATCCTTTTTTAAGCCATCTTGAATTCTAGCCAACAACACTTCATCACATTGAACATGTGAAGTTTGTGGCCCAATGATAGAAAAGAGCTGAGAGGAAGGCTGAGGATGGCGACTCAATGCATATGCCACCACGTTCTCCTTTCTAGGATGGTAAGTCAAATGCAAATCAAATTCGGATAACATGGCCAACCATCGAGCCTATTTGGGCCTTAGCTTTGTTTGATTCAACAAGTAGCTAGTGGTCAGATTATATGTCTTTACAAGGACACGACTTCCTAGCAAGTAGTGTCTCTATGCTCTTAAGCAATGGACAATAGCGAATGTTTTTTTTTCATGGACTGACCATCTCTGCTCTACTTGATTCAGCTTCCGGCTCTCATAAGCAACAGGATGACCTTCCTGTAGCAAGACGCCCCCAATTGCATTCTCACAAGCATCCGTGTGAACCTCAAAAGGTTTCGAGAAATCAGGCAATGCCAACACTGGATGGAAGGTTAAAGCTTCTTTGATCTTATCGAAGGCTTGCTGACAATTTGAATCCCACTACCATGCAACTTCTTTCTTTTGCAAATTGGTCAAGGGAGCAGCAATACCTAAAATATTTCTGATGAATTTCCGATAGAAGCTGGCTAACCCCATGAACTGTCTGACCTTATGCACATTAGTGGGAGTGGGCCATTGGTGCACAACCTCTACCTTCTTCGGATTTGGCTTTACCTACCCATACCCTACAAGATGTCCTAGAAATTTCAGCTTCAAGCAACAGAATTCACATTTCTCTTTCTTAATGTACAACCGATTTTCTCGTAGCTTCTCAAGGACCATCTGCAGGTGGAAGGCATGTTCCTCTATTATCTGGCTATATATCAAGATGTCATCAAGATAGATGACTACAAATTTGTCTAAGAAGGGTCGAAATATCTCGTTCATCAAGGTACAAAATGTAGCCGGTGCATTGCAAAGCCCGAAGGGCATTACTGTCCACTCATATGACCCATATCGAGTTACGCATGCAGTTTTTTCTTCGTCCCCTTCTGCAATGCAAACCTGGTAGTACCCTTGTCTGAGGTCTAGCCGGGTGAAATACCGGGCCCCTGCCAATTGATAGAACAAATAAAAAATGAATGGTACTGGGTACTTATTCTTGATAGTGTGTTTATTCAGCAACTTGTAATCACAACAGAGTCGTAGCGTTCCGTCCTCCTTGGTGACAAACAGCACCGATGCACCATAAGGGGATTTTGAGGGACGAATGTATCTCTTCGACATCAAACCTTCAAGTTGCTTCTTCAATTCTCCCAACCCTGGTTCTGTTAAGCGTGGCCTTTGGATAGGAGAGTCAATACTGGGCTGCAATTCGATTTTATGATCCACGGCTCTCCAAGGTGGCAAACTTCCAAGTAGTTCAAGCGGCATTACATCTTTAAAATTATCTAGCACCTGTGCACAGATATTGACTCTCCTAAAATGGTAGTTCAGGTAGTTTGGGATCCACAAGCCTCAGAAACTAATAGAAACTAATATTGACCCATGCATAGCACAGGTGCTAGATAATTTTAAAGATGTAATGCCGCCTGAACTACCTGGAAGTTTGCCACCTTGGAGAGCCATGGATCATAAAATCGAATTGCAGCCCAGTATTGACTCTCCTATCCAAAGGCCATATCGCTTAACAGAACCAGAATTGGGAGAATTGAAGAAGCAACTTGAAGGTTTGATGTCGAAGAGATACATTCGTCCCTCAAAATCCCCTTATGGTGCATCGGTGTTGTTTGTCACCAAGGAGGACGGAACGCTACGACTCTGTTGTGATTACAAGTTGCTGAATAAACACACTATCAAGAATAAGTACCCAGTACCATTCATTTTTTATTTGTTCTATCAATTGGCAGGGGCCCGGTATTTCACCCGGCTAGACCTCAGACAAGGGTACTACCAGGTTCGCATTGCAGAAGGGGACGAAGAAAAAACTGCATGCGTAACTCGATATGGGTCATATGAGTGGACAGTAATGCCCTTCGGGCTTTGCAATGCACCGGCTACATTTTGTACCTTGATGAACGAGATATTTCGACCCTTCTTAGACAAATTTGTAGTCATCTATCTTGATGACATCTTGATATATAGCCAGATAATAGAGGAACATGCCTTCCACCTGCAGATGGTCCTTGAGAAGCTACGAGAAAATCGGTTGTACATTAAGAAAGAGAAATGTGAATTCTGTTGCTTGAAGCTGAAATTTCTAGGACATCTTGTAGGGTATGGGTAGGTAAAGCCAAATCCGAAGAAGGTAGAGGTTGTGCACCAATGGCCCACTCCCACTAATGTGCATAAGGTCAGACAGTTCATGGGGTTAGCCAGCTTCTATCGGAAATTCATCAGAAATATTTTAGGTATTGCTGCTCCCTTGACCAATTTGCAAAAGAAAGAAGTTGCATGGTAGTGGGATTCAAATTGTCAGCAAGCCTTCGATAAGATCAAAGAAGCTTTAACCTTCCATCCAGTGTTGGCATTGCCTGATTTCTCGAAACCTTTTGAGGTTCACACGGATGCTTGTGAGAATGCAATTGGGGGCGTCTTGCTACAGGAAGGTCATCCTGTTGCTTATGAGAGCCAGAAGCTGAATCAAGTAGAGCAGAGATGGTCAGTCCATGAAAAAAAAACATTCGCTATTGTCCATTGCTTAAGAGCATAGAGACACTACTTGCTAGGAAGTCGTGTCCTTGTAAAGACATATAATCTGACCACTAGCTACTTGTTGAATCAAACAAAGCTAAGGCCCAAATAGGCTCGATGGTTGGCCATGTTATCCGAATTTGATTTGCATTTGACTTACCATCCTAGAAAGGAGAACGTGGTGGCATATGCATTGAGTCGCCATCCTCAGCCTTCCTCTCAGCTCTTTTCTATCATTGGGCCACAAACTTCACATGTTCAATGTGATGAAGTGTTGTTGGCTAGAATTCAAGATGGCTTAAAAAAGGATGCCATATCATTGATCCAATGAAGCTGATAGAAACTGGGTGAGCACCACAGTTCAACATGAGGGATGGATTGCTTTGGTTTCGGCATAATTGGATATGCATTCCAGATTGGGATGGCCTACGCAAGGAGATAATCCGAGAATGCCATGACACACAATGGGTTGGGCACCCTGGACAGCAAAGGACCTTGGCACTCATTGAGAGAACCTTCTTCTGGCCAAAAATGTATCGGGATGTAATTTCTTATATCCAGAAGTGTTTGGTGTGCCAGCAGGATAAGGGGTCTACAAAGCGTCCAGGCGGTCTTTTGCTGTCCTTGGAAATCCCTCCATTTCCGTAGGCTACAGTGTCTATGGACTTCATTACAGGATTACCGAATATTCAGGGCTTAAGCAGTATCATTGTGGTGGTGGACAAATTTTCCAAATTTGTCATATTCATTCCCTGTCCATCACAGCGCTTAGCTGAGGACACGGCAGCATACTATTTTGACAGGGTGGTTTGATATTTTGGGTTACCCATGAGCATCATTTCAGATCGAGATCCACGATTCACAAGTGCTTTCTAGGGAGCCTTATTTGGCATGATGGGTACCACCCTTAAGTTGTCAACAAGCTTTTATCCGGAAACTAATGGTCAAACAGAACGGATGAACCAGGTACTTGAAGAGTACATTCAACATTGTTCGTAGTGACCAAAAGAATTAGCCGTTTCTATTAGGGATTGCCCAGCTAAGTTATAACATCCAGAAGTCATCAGCTACTGGGTTTTCTTCTACAGAGCTGGTAATGGAAAAGTAGCCCATTACCCCTCATATGGTCTCCCACTCATTGCAGGGCCGACATCCCTCAGCAGATGAATCCTTGAAAGTGTGGTCTGAAAGTGTTGAAAGAAAAAAATATCATCTGGAGAGAGCAGTGTAGCAAATGAAAAGGTATGCTGATCGAAAATGCCAACACCGTGAATTCAAGGTGGGAGATTGGGTCCTCTTGAAGTTGGACCCACGTCAGTTTAAGCCGAAACAGGGAACTACCTCCAAGTTGATGAAGCAGTATGATGGTCCCTTCCGGATCATCGATAAAATTAACCCTGTGACATATAAGCTTCAGCTACTGATCAATATGGACCGAGTCCATCTAGTTTTTCATGTTAGCATGCTGAAGCCATTGTCGGATGGGTTCCCATATCCCGAGAGAAGCCTCTCGATCTGAGAGCGACCTTGTATATAATCTATACATGGAAAGAGAGCAAATTGCATCCGAAACTTCCGGACCACTGGCCATGGTGCAGATTTGAAAGTGGAGTTCCTCGTCCATTGTAAACATCATCCTGACTTAGGCGATAGCTGGGAACCACTGGAGTGCTTGAGGTCCTAGGAAAACTTGATCCTGGACTTCTGTAGGGAGCAAGCAATCGATCTCCTACCTTGGCTGCTCTGATGATGGATGGAGAAACCTCCCATGTAAAAAAAAATAATCAGAAGAGGCACGGCATGTGGTGCTTTATAGGATTCGAGAGCGAATTCCTATGGGAGTTGGCCTTAGACAGGGGGGGAAGCTGCCTGGAGCCATTCGAAGTGCTCTATGGGCAATAAGACTAAAGGTTCAAATAAACAAGGAGCTATGTTGAACTTGAGACCCCTAGACCTTTGGATCAAACGAGTCAGGGGACACCCTAGAACTCATGTATCCTTAGGTCGTGCGTTCTATCATGTCACAATGATAGACCACTTGATGTCCTCCCATAGCTTAGCATTTTAGGCCAGGTATGGAAGGATGGATAGGCCAAGTCTTGAGGGGTGATGCTCTTGACTTGGGTGTCGGATGCTAGGATGAGTTCGAATCCCAGGAAGACGGTCGAGTTCAACAAAAATGCTTTACGACCTTAAGCCCTAGCAGTTGGACCTTCCAGAACTGAAGATACATTCAAATTTGACTCAGAATAACATGTGCATACTTCCCCGGAATTGATGGAATCCTCCCTTAATTTTGATGTAGCAGCCTCGTGGGTTACCCAGGCCATGCTCCGAAGTCGTCGCTCATTTTAAGTTGGGGAGGATTGTGAGAGAGGTAGCAGGGTTGGTGGTGGCCTGCTACCTCCCCCACGGTTTGGGGGCCATGGGGGCACAAGGGGTCCTTCGCTCCTTGTGTCTTTGAAACCATACTGGCATGGCAGTTCCATGCATTAGTAAGAGGAGGCTATGACCTACCTCATTACCCCACTCGGTAGGACCTTGCCTGGGAGGGTTGCGTTGTCATGGGACATGCTATGGGATGTTGTGTGCGCTCCTTGGAGCGCGACACCAACTACCAGCAAGCGGTGATGAATCTGGAGGTTTCAACTAGTAGTGCCCATGGTGTCCATGTGAGTGGAGCAAGGGAGTGCTATCTAGCTTGTTAGTGTATGGCGAATATTGAATATGAAACATCACTCAGGAGACATGCTAACACTAACACACTGTTTGTTGGCATGTGTTTCAGGATTGTTGATATCTGAGGCATATTCCTCTTGAGTTTCGTCCTGATTCAGGATCTGCCAGGGAAACTCTTGGGGTGCCAAACAACGTATCCAGGGACAACGTTGCTACATTATTACTTATTTTTCAAAGCAGATAAACTTTGCCATTACTTCCAAACGTGGCTATTAAAGGTTGTATCTCAAGGGGCTAGAGGTTTTTCAACATGTCTTCTACCTAGTACTATCAGTGCATACTACTATATCAAATAGTTATCAAAGCAGAGTAATACAAATAGTACAGATTAAGATTGAACCATACTGGTAAGTGGGTGGCAACATACCAAATGCTTAGTGTTTTACATAATTTTCTTATGTAGATCAACAAAAGGAGCGAGCAATCAGGAGAGACTAGGTGGTATGATTACTAGCTTGCCCGTTTGATTCCCCCAACATCAGCCCACTCCATTCACCAATCTCCAACATGTGGGGACAGAACTCCCACAGTTGTTTGTTGATATCAAGGAGAAGGCCCCAGTGTGTTGCATCTACAGACATAAGTTTTACAAATCTATGGTTGAAGCCCTTGCACAACAGGATTTGACCCAAGGAATCCTAGTCAATAGTATTGTATGCTTTTGTTATATCCAACTTAAGAAACATACTTGTGAAAGCTACCTTAGATGCAAAATGCATAAGCTCATGGAGGCACAAAATATAGTCGTAAATATATCTCCCCTTAATAAAACCCACTTGCTAAAAACCAACTAGGGAAGGCATCAATGGCTATAACTGTGAATCAGAACTTTGGCAAAGATTCAGAAAAGGGTGTTGCACACCCCAATAGGCCAAAAATCAACTGGCCAAGTTGGGGTACCAACCTTGGACAACAAAACAATCCAAGAGTAATTGATTTCCTTCCTAACCTAACCCCAACAAACCATGAGACTAAAAGTGTCTACAAGGCTCTCCCCAATGACATCAAAAAATTCCTTAAAGAATTCAACAAGCCACTCATTTGGGCCCAAAGCTTTCCCTGACTTCATGGCAAAAGTCACCCACTGAACTTCATCCTTAGTGATACATTGCAACAATCTTTGGTTATCAACCTATGTCAAAACCCTTTGGACCAAGCATGATGGGGGGTGTATATCCCCTCTTCCAGATCTGTTAGAATTGTTGTAAGTTCTTGGCGATTTGCTTCGACTCAATGATTCGACTTTCCTACTTCAACAAGACCTTGATGTGATTTTCCCTCTTTGTTGCATTAGTCATCGCATAGAAAAATTTGGTATTGTGATCCCCTTCTCTTAGCCTTCAAGCCCTTGAGTGCTCCCACTAATATGATTCCTCTTCCACTATGTTCCTCTAGAGTTCCTATAGAACAGTGACTTCCTCCTCCTATAGATCATGTCCCTGCTAGTGCATCTATTGTATTTTTGCAATTTCTAGATTAGTTCATATTTAAGAAACTTAAATCCATACCTATCATGCTTGGCTTGTGATCTAATTCTGTAACTCTTTCAATACTCTACTTAGGAAATCCCGTGGGTCATGTCAGCTTGAATATGTTGTCCACACCTCCCAAACCAGTTGCTTGAGCCAAGGTTTCTACAACCATGTTCGTTCAAAGGGAAAAGGTTGTGTGGTCTGCTTCCAACTAGGGTTGTCTTTGATAGAGCAAAACAAAGGCCTATGCCCAGAGACTCTTCGTTCTAGCATTGTGACCACAATGTAGTTATCAATGACCATGGCAGTAGTAACCCATATTCGGTCAATTTGAGACATCACCTAATTTTGTTCTCTTATGTTATTGGTCTAGGTAAACCCACATCCCTAAATATCCATGGCTACAAAATTAAAGTCTACAAGAAACCTATGGAAATGCTCACTCCCTTGTGGCTCCACTACACCTTTTCTAGCTCTTTCCCACTCATACAATTTTTGATTGAGGTCGCTTGCCATTACCCAAACAGTATGGTCCCTCACCTCAGACGTGGCCTTCTAAAATTCCTGAAATCGGTTTGTCTGAACTTGTGTGCCATAAAAAATTCATGAGCCATGTTCCTATAGTTGGAAAGAACAAGGTCAGGCTCCACTCTGAGACATAGATGTGCTTAGTTTCAATTTAGTAATTTTAGCTGGTCCACTCGCCCATCCTTTGCAATCCACAAAGAAGGAAAACCATCCTAACCAAGTTAACAAATGTCTCTATGTATGATGAAGCTTCATTTCCTATAAGCATACAATGTCACAATTTTCTCACTTCACAAACTCCTTGAAGGTACTTTGTTTGGATGAGATACCCTGTCCTCGACAATTCCATGAAAGAATCCCCATGGTCTACTGCTAGACCTTTTCTTGTAGACCTCCTTGAGGGTCCCTTGAATTTCCAATTCCAAATCCGATGTCATTTTCTTGATCATGATTTCCTGGAGGCTTGGTCCACCCACATTTTGGGATTACTAGTAGACTTTCAAGCTAGCCTCTTGTTCCTTTAGAATTTTTCACTTCATAGGTGGGAAGGTAGGAATGGTAGATCCCCTTAGGGATGTCACCCAAGAACCTAGTGAAAAGAGGTCCTCAAATAAGGCAACTGCAATGGCAAGCACTTCATTATCCTTCTGAGTCAGCTAATCATCAACTAGAACCTTCCTAGAACCTTTGCTTTCCTACAACGACATCTCCTTCAATTCCCAGTCATACCCTATAGGGTAGGGCAAGAATTTTCCATGGCATGAAGCACCATGAACCTATTGTACTCTATGCCCAATTCTTTCTGTAACAATTGCTCAGAAGCCACTTTGGCTTTCCCACCATGTATACCAGGCTTTTTCGCCACAGCGTTACTCCCCCCTTCCCCCATTTGGCGGATTGTGGCAAGGGGGATCTACCTACCTCATTCTTTTGTGAAACAACTTGCCATTCCAAAGGTCTTAGCTTCTGTTGTGGGGCTACATTTCTCAAGTACTGCCTACAGTCCTTTGCTAGGTAGTTATCCCATAGAATTAACACCTTGATGCCACATTTGCATTTTTAGCTTTTCCTTCAATAGCACCACTGGCCTTTTCATCTATGGGGGCATTCCCATACTCCACTGTCAAGGTTTTCATCCCATAGGGCATCTCCATCTAGATTTCCCGCAACAACCCATCCATGCTTAGAGAACACTAGACACAAAACCGTCCAAACCCCATTAACTCCTACAAGGCCATGAACTTGTCAAATGTAATAAAGTCGCTGAAGAAACTCATCAACATCTTGAGAAACTCTAGTGTCCAAAACTCCCACAAAAGCCACCGTAACCCTAGCAAACAAGTTGGGGTCATTGTGGGCACTAGGGTGCTAGTGAGTCAACATCAACCCCCTAGCCCCAAAAAACCATGATCCCCTTGAAGTGTTTTATCACTAGCTGTGATAGACTAAAACTCAAAGAGTAAGAGATCCCCAGGCAACGTTCACACCTCTACATCCCCCACATTCCAAAAAGTGACCACCCATCGTCAGACTTGCTCCACCCTCAATTGCACCCCAAAAAACACAAACCTCCCCACTAGTTTGTACTACAAGAAAGTCATCCCACCTAGAAGCATTGCTGAACTCATCTGCAGACATAACTTACTAGATTGGAGGCACAACACATTGATGCCCCTATCACCCAAGTTCCAACCTACAAACTGCACACCTCTTGTAACATCCTCAACTTCATCGTCAACCTTGCCTTCCATGCTGCCTTGGCCATTTTCACCACCTACACCGCTTCCCCACCTTCGCTGCTTCCCCAACCTCTCATTCTGCTGCATGCTATGGCTTGCCCTTCACTATATCACCTACTCCCCCACTACTTCATGTATCTCTTGGTTGTTCCTTCCACACCTCGAGCTTGTGGCCCACTCCCACACTGCCCATGCCCATGGCCTCACCTAAATTTGTGAGCTCACTAGCACTACCATCCATACCTATTGTCGCCTAAGCCCTAGCTCCCTCTCTGATCATTGGCATCCATTCTCTCTTATCATTGTTGCTTTCAATGTTTATATTCTTGCATAGGCTATCATTTATTTCTTTGCACAAGCTACTATGGTTCATTTTTCAATCACGTAGATATTGCATGTTGCTTGTACTTGTTAGGCATAGATTAACATTATCATAGAATATTGTTATAATTACTATTGCTGGTTTTCTGGAGCAAACTAAGGTGAATTGTTTCGTCCACATTCCAGGGAATTGGGATGTTACATTTTTCATCATGGATCACATTACAATCATCAATTTGATCATTAAGAAATTCAGATTCAGCATCATAGAAATCATCAATTTGACCCATTTTAACCTACTCGTGAATGAAGCATTATAGCTTCGATATGTGAGTTTTACAATGCCTAAGATGGTTATAATATTATCATAGACAATGACTTCATATTTAATGCATAAACAAATGTCATTCACTAGCAAGAATTAAGCCTCATATTTACCATTTCCTGAATTTAACAACACCCAGCAATTTGCTAAAATACACTAACCTTCACTAATTAAAGAATTAAGCCTCATATTTACCATTTCCTGAATTTAACAACACCCAGCAATTTGCTAAAATACACTAACCTTCACTAATTAAAGAAGATACTTTAGGAGGAAAAAATGCGACAATACTTCAGGGAGATTACCATGTTGATACCAGTCCCCAGTTTATCAGCAAATTTCTTTGTTAGAAGCAAAAGTTCTTCAGTTGCATTAAGAATTTGTCTAATACCAAACCAAACTCTAATGCGTCCATCTGCAGTGCCATGGAATTTCCTATGGAGTTCCTGTTGAAGCTGCAATAACAATGTCATGCTGATAATTTTTAGCAATGAAAATAAAACTTAAGCTATTTTCTATGAAATACTAAGGAAATTTTCATAAAAGAAAGATGAGGCAATTTCACTTCGATCCTTGCAAACCTGAACGGATGACTCAGCATTGTTGTTTGCCCATGATGTAGGCAAGCCTTCACCTGCATCCATTATTGACTGTGCTAAGCAAGCACGTATACCTAAAGCTTCCACTGCTTTGGCCATTCCAGCAACATGCTGCCCACCAGCTTCTGCAAAGCATGTAACCTGCTCCAGCATATAGATAGAAAATTAGTAATTATTACCAACTATGATATGCCGTATACTTTTGCTTCTTCAATGATGAAAATTTAACCTGGACAGCAATTTCTAAAGATATCAGTAATATTGCAAACTTTGATTTTTTTTCCTTGCCATGTTATCAGGAAAAAAACTATAATTTGAGAGAAGATAAATTCAAGTGGATTGTTTTTAATGCGAAGCATTCAAACAACAGAGATACTCGTAATAAATTGGGCAGATATGTTACTATTATCATCCGTATAGCCATATCTTTAGCCTGTTTAAAATCTATTACGTCTTTTCTGACTAATTCATCTCGTATCCTCCTTGGTACACCTCTTCTTTGATTACCTTCTACCTGGATCAAGAAATTCCAAACTACATGAGCCATCTCTAGTCAACTTTTACTCCTTCATGTTCTCCAAGAGGCAAAACTATCAAACTCTCTCTTAAATATTCATTTCTAATATCATCTTCTCGCCACCTCCATCATCTATCTTAAAAGTCCAACAATCTTCTTTATGTAACATTGCAAATCTCACAATTGTTTTGTGAAACTAAAACTAAAGCATTTTATTACATCCATGTGGAGACACTTGGGATCTATTAACAGAAATCAGTTTCAATCATTTCCTTTCCAGAAATATTTTGTATCTCAATATTAACCATTTGCATTGAACCTGTCGCCTGCGATGATCAATTTACAAATTCAGTAAAATTTCCCTTATAAGCCTAAATGCTATTCTATGATCACATACAACTAGTAAAGCTTACAAGTTAGTAACATTCTTATTAATTTCTTCATCTTCTTGCAGGACAGGTCTTAAAGAACACAAAAGATCACTTTTCTTATTCCTCAATTTTAACTGTTTTTTTTTTCCAAATTTATGTTCGCCTTAAAAAATCTTGCTACAAAGGATTATCATCCAAAGGCTCAATGCTCATCCCACCATGGTGGAGTCTTGGGAGGGCAGTGAATGAGCGAAAGCCTAACCTCTTTCGAGTGGCTATGCCCAAGCTCAAACCCAGGTCTTATAACTTGAGAAACAAGCACATTAACATCACTCCAAGTGGTGGTCCTGCTCAAAATCTTGCTACAAATAATTTAATTTACTTCTGTATTTCCATAATCCTTTCTATTCCAATGACTTTCTTCACAACCCCACTCATGTAAGAATAAAGTGTGTGTGTCAATTAGCAAGCGATCAAGCTTTGATCAATCTCTATTGCACGAATTCAAGATATACAAATTAAGTTTACACAGAATTAAATGCAAGATAATAAAGCATTTTACATTTAATTGAATTGACCAGTTGGTGGCTACATCGGAATTCATGATAAGGACTAAACTTTTTTAGAATTATAGTGTTACAGCATACAATGACTAATTTATGTAATTCTCTTTTTTTCCCTTGTTGAAAAAAGGTCAAAATGTATATTCTATATACAAGGAGATAAAGTACAAAAAATAGGGAACAACTCAGTTGGTACCCCTAGACAAAATGTTAATTTACACCTTGATTAAGTAAGATAATAAAGCAATAGCAAGCAGTAGAAATAGAAATTCAACTATAGAATCATAAAAAATGCATCAAGAACACAAGAAATTAGTCCAACTCCTAGCAAGCCTTAGAAATACAAGTCTTCTTTTCTTTGAGACTTACAACAAGCATAGATCAAGCTTTCACAAGAGGAAGAGACTGCAACTTGAAGTGTGCCTCATGCACCCTTTGATTTAGTGAAGATGTGTTGTCCTAAAACTACCCAAGCATCAACTTATATAGTGGTTACAATGCCATGCTTTGGTAAAAGCCAAATTATGGAGTTATAATCCATAATTAATCATGGCCAAATTGGGTGTGGGTGGTTACATATTCTTTTAACATATTACATACTTTCACTTTCGATATTTTCAGCCACCATGCCAAGAATAATGTGCCAACATGGCAACCGTTACAACATGAAGGTGTTTTGAACTTAAAATTAACAATGCACCTAACACAAAGTAAGAAGGAGATGAGGAACCCCCTGCCTTAAAAAAGCAAAGACGCAATTAATAAAGGTGAAAGAACACAAAAAGGGAAATAGCGTCCCACATCCAATTGTACAAGCAAACAAAGAAAAATGACTGTGGTCCCCAAAACCCCAGAACACAACAACAAAGACTTCTAACAAAGAGAAAGTATCTCCAACTCATCATTTAGGTAAAGGAAGAATCAGGTATCAACAAACTGACTTTTCCTCTACATGCATGTGGCCAACAATGTCCCTCTTAGCTTCTGATTTTATGAGGTTTGATCCTTCCTAAATACTCTAGAATTCCTTTGTCGAGTGTCCATTTCCTGAGGGGTCAAATGATAGGCCTTGTTAGGATGAATAGTGAAAGCCTACCTACTAAGAAGCCCTTGATATTGTTCCAGCTAAATCTTTTATTCACTCCCAATTCCATGCGAGACCACACATCTATGCTAAAACCAAAACTAGACCATGCCCTCTATTGTACTCACTTTGACTTTTTTCTGCATACGTCAAAGACTTGGGTACCTTTTATGGCTCTTCAGCACTTAAGGCCATCTTCAACAGTCTGGATTCAATGTCCTGTATCATTTGCAACCTAGTTTCTAGATTTCTATAATAACATTTCATGTCATCAACAATGTCATTTCAATTATTATTCCAGTTTCGCTGTCCAATGTCAGCTTCAATGTTGATTTTGTCTCAACTTTCGATGTCCATCGTCAGATCTACTTTTGACGTCCGACATCAAGTACACCTTTTACATCACATCAACTCTTCAACATCCAACGTCGATTCTGCATTCGACATCCAACGTCTACATCTATACATTGATTCTTCTATTTAGAATTTTCTAGAACCTTCTAGAAGATTCTATGGGCCCCACTGTGTCGTTTGAGGCATTTTCAAACTATAAATAAGAAGATACCCCTAAGCAAAAAGGGGTTGGATGGCATCTGTGACCATCTATCTTTTTTATTTTTATTTTTATTTTGCTTCATCAAGCTCTTGGAGATTTGCTCAGTGTTCCTAGCTATCTCTACTAGTCAACACAGTTAATATTCTTTGTGATTGCCAATTTGAAAATCTCTCTCCAAAGACACTATCTCTCTGTAGAATAACTACATTCTTTTCCTCTCTCTATTTCTTTGCTAACACATTGTATCCCCTTCATGTTGTCCTCCTAACACATGGACAAATCATTCAACCTTTGAACCCATTCCTTGTGTGTGTCCTCCCTTAATCTCTTCACTCACAACTATGGTTCCATCTACCATCAATTCCCCTAGAACAGATCCAGAACTGGTTGCATTACTCAACGACATGATGCCCCTCTTCAAAACAATGAAGACAAAATAGCAAAGGTGCTTAGCTTGCAAGGAAATTCTCCTAATTCCTTAGACAAGGTCTTAAGTAATCCCATCAGCTCTACAATTCCTTTGCCAATCTTGCCTGAGAGAGTTTCGTTGCCTACTTTTACTAAGCACAATGGTGAAATGCAAGACCCCATGAATCATGCAGTCACATTTAGAAATGAATACATGTTTCTCCCTTCTTACCCACATATTATGCTAAGATGTTTCTCAAATTCTCTTTCTAGAAGAGCTTTGAAATGGTATAAGTCTCTAACACATAGATCTATTACCTCTCCGGAGCAATTGCTTGCAACGTACCAGCATGATGTTTTTCATTAGCATCAAACAAGCTCCAAATGATCCTATCAATAAATTCATTTCTCGATGGACAATGGCATCAACGAAATTGCCTTATCATTTGGAGGAATGTCATTTCCAAGAAAATCTTGAAGTAGTACTAATTGATTACATTCAGAAAAGGATGACTTATCCTAAGCCTCACTCTTTGAATGATGCTTTGCTAGCTGCCAAATGCATTGAAGAAATAGCTATTCAACGCAATGACCATGAATTCATGTCAATCCGTAACAAGGCTAACAAGGCTACTAAACAAGAGAAAGGAATATCAACTTTTGCAAGTGTTTCCTCTTTCTCTAAGGACAAAACAACACTCCCTCAATAGCTTCCTCTTCCACTCAATCATGCAGGCCTAAAAGGAGTAGAGACCAATACACCAACATACCTATGAGGTACTCTCTACTTTTGAACAATCTTCTTAGGGATAGCCACCTTAAGAAGAAACAGGTATTTGATCAAGCAAGAGCATGCTACCATCGCATTCAGCTGATAGCTATGGATCCTTCTTAAAGACAAGAAGGTGACGCTAAGGTGCCTAAGTGGTAAGGCTATCAAAAATACTACTACTATCATGAGACTACTAAATATGACACTATTAACTGCAAGAATCTAAAGGATGACATCCAAGATCTCATTGATAAGGGTAAGATAGTGGTGGAGAGCAATCCATCCATTATGCATTCAGGGAACTAGTAACTTGAAGTATTTCAAAATCCCTTGGAAGATGAGGCAAAATTCCAACTTTCAAGCTTGAATACAAAGCTCATAAGTCTCCACCCAACAAGCCTTATGTTATTCTCTAGTCTGATTACAAACAACCCAAGAGATCTTCACTCAGCCTCAGAAGCCTTATGTGATTTGTTGATCTGACTACACCATCACACCATCCAAACCAAAGCATTCCTCTCCACCTCCTTATCACATTCACATTATAAACTCCCATCATACTACTACTCAATCTACACATCCATCCACTTCTCATCCTACTACATCTCATACTGAACCTTAAAACACTCATCCATACACTACAACTCAAACATCTCCTTTCCTTTCATCACATCTCATGTGAAAATCTTTACCCGTAGTTAACAGATCAACAAGTCACGGTCAACTAAGAAAGAGGAGAAAGCAACTAATGCATCAAAGTAACCTTCTAAAACAACAAAGAAAATTTCCTTTCAACAACTACAAGAGACTACTTCCAGAAGCAACCTCCTGCCTTCTTCTAATCTTATACAGCCTGTTACAATAGAACCTGCTCCACAAGCATCTTAGCCTACGAATAATAAGGTCTTACAGCAAATGACCACCATTGCCCATTCTAAAGGCACTAACTTGTCCTCGTATGACCTCGTGGCAACCTCTAAAAAACATCGTGATACACTATATGATATTCTTAAGAGAATCATGATCCCAAGTGACATTCTTACTCGAACAGAAGCTATATTTCCTTTCTTCAAGTCCCTCATTATGGATCAAACAGTTTGAACTTCTATGGTGAGAACATTAAGATTGATTTGAAGACAAGAGATTTGTTAGCTTCCACTCTACATCAACATCAAAGTGTCTCCAGAAGATGTAGTTCTATTGATACATATTGATGATGGCACAGGATCAAATGTGATCACCTAGGCTATTATCAAGTGTCTCGATCTCCATGCTCAGGTCTCCATGCTATTATCAAACTAGATATATCCTCACCTAAGAAGAAGGCTTCTTCCTATCCTACTTATACAACTACTTGAAAATTCATTGCAAATACGATAACTTTAGATGCATAAGCTCTTTTCTCATTTTTGTTTGCCACTAAGTGGTAGACGGCTACTAATGCCTGTTAGGATTTCTCTTTAACTATTTTCCTATTGTTTGCTATCATCAAGCAATGATGGATAGCGAAATAAAATCAATGCGAAATAAAATCAATGTTACCTTTTTACTTAAAATCTCTCTCTCTCTCTCTCTCTCTCTCTTATTATTAGCTGGCAATGTTAAGTGAATAAACGGTTGTTAGCTTTGACATATCACATTGATTCTAGTAGTCAATATGCAAAAGATGGCTTAAATCAAACTTGACATGAAAAAAACTTTTATTCTTAAGCTCTTGTACAATTGACGTACGTCATAACTTGTGATGTGACATCTTATTTCAACATCAAACACACTTAATGTTTCATAAAATTTTTGCGTCATACACAAATGACACAGAAATAATACAAAAATTAAGTCATACAACCACCTGGGGGCAAATTCCCACTTCTGTCCTATTTTATTACAAAAGAGTCTTTCCACAAACAAAGGAAACAACTTCTTCAAATCTTCATTCCTCCTTTTGTGGATGTTAATGGCAACACCAATGTGTTGTCATTGAATAGAGGCATGCTCAAGATTGGGCCCGACTTACTTCACTTATTTTCTAAGTTGTTTCTTTCATCCACAAGAAAGAAGTATATAGGCTCGATCACGAGAAGCCTAGGTGCTGCATCATCCCTAAAACAAACACAATAGTTTTAACGTTAGAAGCACAGTCTTGCTTCAAAATGCAAACTAAAACATCAAAAACATCCCTTAATCGCGTCAATCTCACATTGAAACTACCTTGAGTTTTCTACGTGGTATGTCAATTTCTAGCATCATAGCTTTGGCATTTTACGTTGAAAACATAACTTTGACGTAGAAGGTCACCTTCATATTTATAGCAGGTGCTTGGTAAAAGCACTTATGTTAAAACTTTTTCTTTATGTTACTACGAATTATAGCTTTTGTGTTTCACGTTGGCATAAATTGATTTGAAACGTCAAAATCAAAACAAAACAAATGGCAAAAATGTCTATGAACTAGGATTTTAGAAAAGACCATCATGAAGGTATTGTAAACCCTATCCTAAATCAAAAGGATTTGTCCTTTTAGAGACAAGAACCATCCTGGAGCAATTAAGCTCTCCACAAACTTGTCCCCAATGCAACATAATATTTAAGGCATCAACTAGGTTGGCCTTGATGATGTCAAAGAATTCACAAAAGCATTTAATGGGCTAGAAAATTTAGTCCAAGCAGCTACACAAGTCATATTATAGAAATGTCGTCTACAAACTAATCCTTGGAGATTGGGACTAGCAAACATGCATTATCTTCCAAACTAACTACACTCAATATAGGCACTAAAAGAGGGAAGAAATCTCTCCTAGCCTAGATTTGCTTCCAAGCATCCTCCATGGCTACCACAATGTCATCATCGTTTGAAATAAAATTATTGCCACAACAAAGACAAACTTGGTATTCCTATCTCCTTCATTGAGCAATTACATTCTTGAACATTCATTCTAATAGAGTTCCTCCTCATTGGATAGGGCCTACAAATCCTGTAAAATTTCCACTTCCTCCTCCATGAGGCCATGTACCTAAGCTTAAAGTGATTGACCCTACTATAGTCGATGGACGTTTTGATCCTTGAGATACTTGAAGGAATACTTTTCATGCTTGGGCCTTGTTTTGACAAATTTCTTGACTTTGGCTAACGCATCCTTAAGGAAATCCTAAGGTCAACATAGGAAGGGTAGCCTCCCCATGCATCAAGGATGCCTCCCTTAGCCACAACCTAGAAATCTAGGAATGTTCTAACCAAAAGGGGATGGTCCCCTTGTGTTGGCCAAAGAAGAGGAGCATAGATCTATGATCCAAGGCTCATTGATCAAGTCTAGTAAGAAGGAAATGAAACTCCCCCATGAGTTTGGAACCCATCCAAACCCTATCAATTTGGTGAGGACCCAATCAAAACCACATCTCTTATTACACCATGTAAAGCTACATCCCTTAGTATCAAGGTTGACTAGATGAAGCTCTGCTAGCAAATCAAATATGGCTTTCACCCTAAGTGGATGGGTCTCGCCACCTCCCTTCTTTCAATCATAAAAGCATTGATTAAAAGTCCCTCATGACAATCCAACAATTCTTATCAGAATTTTAGTTGTTCATCAATAAATTTGTGAGATTTGATATTCCAACTCTTGGGGGCCATAAAAATTTGTTGACCAGAGATCCTTTAAGGCTACATAAATCATTTGACTCCAATCACTATTATGAATCTCTTGGGCAATGCCTCTAGATAAGATGGTCAAACTCCCTACTCCTCCCCTTGATTCCACTAGGAAAGTATGCAACAAATGCTTGTATTCTGCAAAGATCTTTGCCTCTTGCAAAATGATCATGTCACATCTTTGGCTTTGTATTAGGTATCCTAGCCCAAGCAATTCTAGGAGAGAATCTAAAGGTCTACCTATAGACCTTTTGCAATAGACCTCTTTAAGGATCCCCTAGTTCTAAATTTGATATCTTATTATGGCTCTTGGTGACACACTTCTAGAAAAGACCTCTCTAAGACTTGCTACAAAACCTAGAACCTATTGAAGTGAGCGATCTCAAAAGTTGACCCTAAACCATCATACAACCATGCCTTCTGGTGAGTTGTAGTTACAGGGACTTTATGTAGATATGTTATAATCCATGGAACATTCCCCTTTTGTGTCTAGATTCCTCCTAGACCTTCTGCCTAACTCACCTAAGACATGCCCAACACTCCATGGTGGTGTCATTACCCTTTCTACAAAAGTTAAACCGAAAGAGTGTAACTTCTATATAGAGGCATGTGCCTCAGCACCCAAGGAAGGGATGTTTTCATATTCCACCAAAAGAGTTTCCATACTCCACTACGTCTGCATAAAAACTTCCTTCAATAAGTTTGTGTTCCTAAGAAACCGTTATACACAAAAGCAAGCATAGCCCATGTACCTCTTAAAGACCATAAACATGTCAAAAGCAATTAACTCCCCAAAAAATCCCTACAAGGGTTTGAAGGAAGAAATCAAACCATGCCTCCTAAGGGAGCCCAAAAACCCTAATCCAAATAGGGACCCAATCAAAGAGGCATGGCTCCTTATAGGCACCAAGTCGTGAATGTGTGAAGCCTAATCCCCTAGCCCCAAAGAACCAAGGATCCCTTGCAAAATAGATTCTTTGCTGGCAATGAACTAGAAGACAAAAAGAAACGTCACCATGTAGAACACAGATCTCACCTTAAGCACATTCCAACTAGTGGTTCCCACCTTTTAACCAACTCTACCCATAGAGGAGCACATTAAAAACACACAAGATTGCATTTCATCACTAGCATCCCTTTCATTGAGATTGCTTCAAAGACCTGAAAAAGCCATCCTTGCCCTCACACCAGGAGATGGAAGTTGAGAATCAACCTCATTCCCCCTCCTCTCCTAATACCACACTTCATCCTCCACTTCACCTACAGAAAGACCATTCTCAACATCCATAGTCTCCTACTCCTTTGTACTCTTTGTCACCCATCATCCCCCCACTGCCTATTAGCCCTATTAGAATTGTCTTCCACCCTCTTTTGCTCCATCCTCCCACCCTAGTTTTCTTTAGTACAAGAGCCATTTATGTTATGCCTTTTACAAGTCATGTTCTCATATATTGTATACATAGTGGTATTCTTTGGTTGGCATTATTAATGTTAGTATTAATTTATAGTATCCTTGTGTTAATGCTATGATGATATATTAGTTATTAATGTCAGTTGTCTATGTTTAATTTGTTATATCATCTACAACTAAACCTGTGTTAACATGTATTAATGGGGGACATTGGTAAACAACTAAATTTTTATTTTTTATATTTAAAAAAAGTTAAAGTTCCAAGGAGATGTGCAACCCTAATCCCACCCAATTGCCTATAAGTAACATATCTTATCCCTTATTTTCTGTAGGCTACAACATGAGCATCTAAGAGTTGGAAGCAAGGAGTTAGTAGACTTAGGGTTTTGCTACAAAAGTCCAAGGGAATCATCTATTTTCTGTAAGCAAAATTCGTCCTTTTTGTTGCCTAGTTATATCGTTGTTTCACTAAGGTTGTGTTCATCTCTTCTCAAGATCCATTTTATAAAGGTCACATCATTTCATGCTACCATATTGTCATTAATGTTTAATCCATTCTTTTATTTGTTCTTGTAGTATCTGTAGTCTCGTATTGTGATATCTATTACTTTGTATTTCTCGTCTACAAGTTGATTACTATTTTATTTCTATGGAGTCTTTACATAGTCAGTCGTAAATGTTTGCAATTGTATTGTGGATGACGTTTTATGTACTTGGATCTGCGAAGAAAGCAAGTCAAGTCATCAAAACATTGTAGATCACTAACAACATATGACCATTGATCAGGAAGCCATAGATCGCCAACTAGAGGCAACAGATTAAGGAACTTTTATGTCACCGATCACAAGTAGGATAGTATGCAATAACATGTGCTTGTAAAGTAAGAGCTGGGCTGGTGGTCATCCATCTAGTAAATCTAGGTGACAACTCAAACACCAATGAGTATAAAGTTTGGATTACGGTTGCCAATAGGGGAGCTATTCATGGAAACTATCATTGGTATTGTTGTTGTTGGTAAAATCACTTATTGAGTGTTCAGCAATTGATTTTTCCTATCTTGGGCTAGTTGTAACCATCGGTGGGTCTGTTATTACAACCTGATGCATCCTTCTACCTTATCTGCTAGCACATCTCCAGAATCTTATAGGTGGGAAACAGATTTTTCCTTGTATTCAGATATTGTCCTAAGAGGAGGAACCCCACCTAGGAGAGAAGATGTTTGCTAGTAACAATTTTTTCTGTTCAAGATATTGATTGGTGTAACAACACATGGATGTTCATTGTTGTATAATTCTTTTTCTCTTTTTGGTTTAATTCAGAAAGAATTGTGGCTATAAAGTGAACCATGACATTAGACTTTTTTAAAATTTATTTTTATTTTTAACTCTTCTGCCTATAAAATTATGGCTTACAAAGAGACTTGTCTTATTCACTAGTTAGCCACTTGGCTTAATTAGCATGTTGAATATTAATGATTCCTTGCAATAGAATCATAGACTAGTTGTTTCTATTATTGCCCAGGATACTATTTTTGTTAGCATGCATGTCACTATTTATGTTCCTACACAAATTTATTGTTTCTAATCTGCATAAGATACTGCTTCTATTTTTTCGCTCAGGTTAATGCTTTTAAACATGGATATTATATAGTTTAATTGCTACTACTGCATATTGTTGTTCCTATCTAGGCATGGGTTGTTGTTTTCTATGGATTGTTACTGTAATGAATATTTTCATCTTTCATATTCCACTGAAATAATTGGGATGTGACAATTTGACATCACAGACCTTGTTGGGTATAGAGCAATTTCGGCAATTACTTGGAATAAGTTAGGGCTGCATTACAAAACATGGCATTAGAGAATCTAACTATTTACTTTCTTGTCTCCATTTGCATTAGAGAGTTAGAGCACACAAAGATAAGTATGCATTGTTCGGTTATATAGCATGAATATATGTTGAGTATTAATATTTTCATTGGTATAGAATCATAGCCAATGTTACCTTTTCTGATTCTACGCAGGTTCCAAGTTCTATTTTTGCATAGCTTACTGTTTCTGTACTTACACATTTGCACATGTTTTTCTGATTCTACGCAGGTTCCAAGTTCTATTTTTGCATAGCTTACTGTTTCTGTACTTACACATTTGCACATGTTATTATTTTTGTTGTTGCATTGACTACTATTTCGATTCCCATGAAAGATATTTTCTCTATTCTTGCACAGGTTACTGTTTCGATCATTGCACAAGCTACTGCTGTTTCAATTTTGTTTGCATAGATACTGTTTATTGCTAGTACAAATTATTGTAGATTGTTGCAAATGAGATCCCCTACAGATTATGCGCTGCAATTTTTTTGAGCATTGAATATATGGATTAATGTGGGAGAATATGGTGCTTACTGCACTTACGCATCTTTCTGCTGTGCAGCTCAAGCATGCATGAAAATTAACAGCTACATGTGGTGCCAAAATTCTCTCCAGTTTTTCTAGAGTTAAAATTAGAAGTAAAAAGTTTGTAAAAGCTGAATGAAATACCCATTAACACAACTCTCTGGTACAATTTTCTTAAGTTAAAATTAGCAAAAAAAAATGTGCACACAAATATTTTTTACACCATATGTGCGTGAGGTACTTTTATGCACACTCATGAATTCTGCAGTGAAAAGTCAAACACATATGGACATTCATCCTTCAATCATGTTCGAGAGCCAGGAGTCACCAATGTCACTGAGCATCGTTCCCAATAGTGTTGTTAGATTAGGACATCACTTAGAAACTCAATGCTCATTCCACCAAGGTAGAGTCTTAAAAAGGTCAATGGATTAGTGAAAGTTTAACCTCTTTTTCAGTAGTTACACCCAAGCTCAAACTTAGGTCTTATAACTTGAGAAACAAATACCTTACCATAACTTCAAATGATGGTTGCTAGTGTTGTTTTACTATATGATGTAAACTGAGATGAATATTTTCCTTCCTTCACATTTCAAGCCACTATGATGTAACAAATAGGATCAAAATTAGACATGACTAAATGAACCTACTGGCCAGATTTATAAAATCTCCATGAGAATATAGTGTTTTCTCCTTCATTTTTTTCCATATTTAGGCATATTTGCAGATTTGCATGCATGCATGGATTTCAAGATAAATAAAGCAAAGCTAACTAAAGATCCAGGCCATTGAAAATTTTGGAAAAATCCCAAGTTATCATTATTCAGAAACAGAAATGATATAAGCCTGATAGAGAACTATGATAAGGATCTAGCTTCCAATTTATGTAATGTTAGCATTTGAAGCAACAAAAAGGATATGTCAAGTCTGCGTAGTTTATTGAATTGGTAAAAAGTAAATATTTTAGTAAACAAGAACTCTTTCAGGTTATTACCATCATGCACCTTGGTAGAAAGAATGTAACAACCCACTTATACTTGGGTTTTGTCTTGATGTTTGTGGAAGTTGTTGTGAGTGTGCTTCATTGTGATGATATTTAAGGTTTGGTTCTAATTCGTAGATTTACCTATGTTTTCGTAATTATTAGACCTGATTTGTGTTGACAATGCATTCATGATTTGTATGCTTTGGTACTAACTTGTCAATCTATCGGCACTTGGATGTTATGGAAAGTGGACAAGTGTTCCTATATCAGGGACAAGTGTGGGTAAAGAAGCAAGTCCAGCGGCGGAACTTTCATATGGCAACTTGGAACATTGATATCACTGTTTTAGGAAAACCAAAAAAGATATGGCAAAAACAATTAAAGATGATCTAAAAAAATTGTGAATATACAAAGAACACATAGCAAATGGCAACAAAAGAACTCATGTAGTAGACACCATTTAGTTGGGACAAGGCAAGGATGATGATGATGAAACTAATTGTTGTTGATATGTTTGTGTTCATAATTTATATGATTAGGTGCTAATTTGTAGACCTATCTATAATTTAATTATGCTGATAGATTTAACTGTTGTTGATGTGCTTATGTTGATGATTTGTATGAGTTGATACTAACTTGTTGATCTATCTATAATTTCATAATTGCAATGGATTTGAGGAGTGTTGATGTACTCATGACCTGTATAATAAATAACACCTCTTGTATGTATGTATTGAATAATGTGCTGGTGATTGGTTGAAGGATCAATTATTCTTCTTTGTGATCAATTTGAATTAGGTTAATGTATGATGTGTATTACTAGATACAAGTACTAATTATGTTCCATCCATTGACTTAACATCTACAGATTGAATGAATGAAAGGAATGTTGAGCAGAGATGGAGATGAAATGTGGCATTGTTTGTGAGGTTCCTACTATGCTTTAACTGTTCATGTGTTGTATGACCTATGTGCATCGGAATGATTTCTGAAATTGATTAGAATGTTTCTTTGTGTACTATATATATTAATGCAAGCATCTCATGTACATGCTTTGTCATGTGTTCATACACGCTTTTGATTCATTATCTCTAGGTGCTATTGTATGAATACTAATTATTGGGCAATCAATTTTGAAAAGCAAAAAAAAAAGGATGAAACAGGTACATTTTTCTTAGCATGAATGTTTCTTTTAAAATATATATATATATATGGAGATGGATCCTTCACTACTATATAGTTTTTGTACCTTAAATTGCAATTTATAGGTTTCATGAATAACATGTTTTCCTGCAATTTGACTCTCCATATGACTAATTATGTTTTGTTGTGCATAATTTAAGATTATTAAGGTGAGATGACTTAGTTAGTTGGCCTATTCCTAAGCTAGACGGCTATGGATATGATTTAAAGTTTAGATGTTTTGACATTTGTATTGCACCTTCAATGCATAGTGTATATCAAAAGATGTCAATCATCATATTCACATTCTCTTTCTACTATATCCTTATATCACTATTTGCATTATATAATTTTCTATGCTATGCTCTATTTTTTTTTATGTAAATTGATTGTTGTCTATGCTGGTCTTAATGCAAGTTGAATTTTTTATGATTGATTAAATGTTGGAGACAATATTTTCAGCCTTGCATTTCAAGCCATGTTTTGGGGGCTCTAGGAGTTGGCTGTTGCTCCCTACGATGAGATGTTACAAGAATTTCTACAACATTATTTATTTACCAAACTCTAAAAACCATTAGAAAATGTTTGCTTTCCTAGAAAACTTATCTAAACTATCTACTTATATATTTCGATTCCACTCATGATTAAAAAATTGATCATTCTTCACTTCAGTGAAAAATCAAACTTTAAAAAAAGTTATCAATTCTATGTGAATTTTTTAGATAGCTTCTTCAAAAAAGTAGCATAAAGACTTTTTCATAAAAGTAGCCAAAAAAAAACATAACTTTTTAGGAAAACCTTCCAAAATAATATAATAAAATATTTCTATTTTATTGGAGATTAAAATTTTAAAATCAAAATTCTTCATTATAAAATATTCAACTATATTCAACTTTAATATATTATGAATATACCAGCATATACATTTGACTCATAATTTCTTATATTATGTGTAATATATTATGAACATTTTACAACTAGACATTAATGTAAAATGTTTTATCTTGTTATGACTTTGTTTAATTATAATTTTAAATGAACTTTAATTTTTTAAACTTAAAAGAATACTGTTTGCAATATCGTATATTGATTATACCATTTGTTAATATGTTTCTGTATATTTAATTTTTTCCAAATCTTTAATTACTAAATTCCACTTTTTATTCACTTTCTCCATTCATGGTATTTTAATGAAGTCTTTTAACCAAGTCAAAATCCATGATGGCCATCCTTCCTATTGGTTTTTTTTTTTTTTTTTTTTTTTTTTTTTGGG
>MNCI01017692.1:422863-474289 GCA_015680685.1 Gnetum montanum
TCACTCTTTTTTTTTTTTTTTTTTTTTTTTTTTTTTGATTGGGGTAACATATCAATCTCTAATATTCATAGCACATGAACATATGAATCTCAAAAGAACTTCATCTTTAATCCAGTCTGCACCATATCTTAACCTTCTCTCATATATTCACTTCTAATTTGGTTTTATCCTTTTTGGTACCTGCATCATCTATCTCATCATATTTATCTCCATGATCATCATTGTTTTTAATGTTTTTTAGTTTACCAACGCCAAGGAGAAAACAATAACATGACTACAAAAGAATTTCAAACTCACAATATAAAGTTGAAACAATAATTTTATTGTTAGTAGCTCAAATGGAAGTATCACAACATACTCCAGAGTGTATGAGCTCAACTCCACAAAGTAAGGTTGAAATATACGAATCTTCTTCTGTCATCTGTGATTCATAAGGCCAAATTCGCTGATGAAGCCAAGTCATTAAGTCAACATCATCTGCAATGCCTCGAGCTAATTGTTGAGATGTATGAACATGAGTGTTGATCAATCCTGTCAACAATGAATGTTCGATTAAGACTGATGTTCAGAGTAATGTAACTTGCAAATTTTTCTAGGATTAGTTGTTTAAATGTTTATGGACATGGCAAAAAAATGACCAGCATACAGCATCATATAACTCAAATTCAATTCACTAATCAATTAGGGGTAGATAACTACAATCAGTTATAACAAAATTAGTTTTTCATAACTAAAGGAGGAAGTTACAAACTTTTCTAATAGAAAATCAAAGAAATGATAGAGGATTGGCTTCACTGTATATAACAATCTCCCACAAGAAGTCAAATTTGCACTACTTCCTAAATTCCTTTATTACGTATGTATAAATCCCATCTTCATTGTGAGAAAGACAATCATCTGCTTTTATAAACATATCAACTACATTCTCATCTGTATATACTATCTTTAGTTCTAAAATATTTTCTTCCACTTGTGATATGAAAATATATTTTGCATCTATATGCTTATTTTACATCTATATACTTAGTCCTTGCATGAAACGCAGCATCCTTGGCTAAGAATATACCACTTTTTACTATCATATAGTAAATTATATGATTTTTGTTTCAGGCCCATCTTGTTTAAAAAAAACTATGCAACCACATCATCTCCTTGCAAACCTCTACCAATGCTGCATACTGTAATTTTACAATCTGCACATCTAGCTAATAGCTCCTCCTCCAAGAGTTTAAACACCGTTGCAGAATTTCTCTTATCAAGCTTGCTTGTTGTAGATTTTCTCTTATCGAGTTTGCCTCCGTTATCTACATCTACATATCAAACAAGTTCCAAATTTTTCCAACTAAAACATAAATAGTGAGATCTGTCATCTTTTAAACACTGAAGTATCACTTAACAATATTCCAATGCTTTATACCAAAGTGCCTAGCATATCTACTTACAACTCCCACCATATATACAACTACTCTTCTGCAGATCATACCATACATTAAACTTCTTACAACTCACTTATATGGAAATTCCATCATGATTTTCTCATAATCATAGAACACTCTTTCTTAGATAACTTGAAATATGATGCTAGGGAAGTACTCACTAGTTTTACTTAAGCCATGTTGAATTGATACAACACTTCGTTGATGAAAACTTATTGACTTAACCATAGCTTTCTTTGTACTTTGTTTCTTTGAATTTACATCTCCAAAATGTGTTTATTTTTATCTAAATCTATCATTGCAAACTTTTGGAACATGCTAACTTTCAAGGTTTTTATTTCGGGCACATCATCACCAGTAATTAACACATCATCAACATATAGTAAAAGGTTTACCAATTTACTCTATATGCTTCCTTTAAAATAGATACAATGATCAACATCAAACCTAATAAATTGGAGATTATGCACAAATATGTCGAAGTTCTTGTACCAGAGTATTGGGTTTTCAAGTTATATAAACTAATCTTGAAACTTGCAAACAAAATCTGCTTGTTGCTAATCTATAGAACCTTCAGGCCATTTCACTTAGGTCTCCTCTTCTAAATCTCAATGTAAGAATATTGTTTTAACATTTAGTTGTTGCAACTCTAAGTCAAACTACTACTGATGATAACATTGTTTGAGTTGAAGCATGTTTTACAAAATGAGAATAAATTTATAAAAAATCAGTGCCTTCTTTTTGTGCGCATCATTTGGTCAGCAATCTATCTTTGAACCTCCTTAAAAGGTCAGCCTTACTTTGATTTTAAACAATTGTTAATGCTTCAAATCTTTCTTCCCAGCAAGAAGAGGAAGCAATTCCCAAGTTTGATTTTGCTTCAATAAATGCATCTCTCCATCCATGGCAAATTTTCTTCAAATTTTCCAATATAGTCTGTGTAAGGCTTTCTAAAAACATTCTGGCCCACAATTTTTAATGTAAAGTATACTCTGTAAAGAGGGAGAGTACCTTTCAACAGGCCTAGTAAATCATGTAGATCTACAAACCAAATGTTGAGGTGTCATCAACATTTTCCAAATGATGTCCAATTTCATTATCTTAAATCTTATCTTCATTGCAACTACTTTCACTGCTCTCAATGTCATTATCCTCATTAGGATTAGGCATTACAAATGGTTGGTGAATTTGCATTTGTTGCAATGGTCGGATTGAAATAGTGAAGGATGTATCAATTTTTACCTATTCTTCTATTCTATCTAGCTATTCAGGTTGTTGATAAATGACATATTCATTTAAATAGATATCTCTAATCCTAAACATCCTTTAGGTAATGGATACCATAACATATATCTTATATCATCACCATCATAGCCCACAAAAATGCACCTATATGCTTTATCTTCAATTTTGGATTTGTTTTCTCTTAAGCGTATATGTGTATGCAATGCAACAAAAGGTTCTAAGATGCATGTAACTTATTCACCTACCACTTCATTCGTATTTTTTCATCTAATGTCCACTAGGGAATTTATTAATTAAATACAAAAGTTTTTGCAACTTCATACCAAAAACTGTTTCACAATCCACATGTTTTAGAAAGCTAGTGATAGGTGGCTTAAGTGGTTAGCTCATTATCTTATTAAGCAAGACGTTATCAGTTCAATTCACAATTAAGGCATTGTTCTATTCTTCTATGATTCTTCTAATGTACCATGATAACCATATGTCTTAGGGTGTACTTATAGTCAAATCATTCAAGTCCAACACACTCCCCCCACCTGCCTTTCCCCAAAAAACAATCTACATGTTATAAAATAATACAAATGCTATTCAGGGTTGTTCTATTATACTTTTTGCCAACACCCTTTTCTATGATTTACCAAGGACTATCTTGTAATGTTTGATGCCAATGGCACCAGTGGTGATGACACATAGGACTAATTTTTCTGCCTTAGCCCACACTAATCCTATTCCCCAAAAAGCACAATGCAGGGATGATTGTTGTAAAAAGCCAAATGGCAATTTAAATGAATTCTCACATTCAATCAAAATTAGGCAAAAACAAATACACAATGTAATGAACACATTCTGCAACCACAAGGACAGGAATTCTTGATTACTCATTTCTATACACATATACACAACAATCGCTGCATTAGAACAAAAACAACATTTAGGTTTAAGTCAGATCTTTGGGGCAAGTGCACATAAACTCTTCTCTTTTTCTTCCGGCTTTGTACTCAAACAGAGATCCTAGGCATTGTTTAATAGGTGTCCAAGGTTGTGCCACGTCACCCTCATTTCAAGCCTGCCCAAACTAATTTTAAAAAAGTTAAAGATTTATTACCAATTCAAACATGCACAAGTCTCCAAATATGACATATATCATCAAGCATTGGTCCTTAACCTACCAAAATAGGGACACTACAATTTTGGCTAAGGAAAGGTATCCCTGCTCTAGATATTCCCTTCAAAAAGTGAATTCAGGTGAACAACAAATTAGGTAGACATTATCCCCCATTCAGCCAATTTCATCTCATGTTTCCACATAGCATTTTCAAGAGTCTAATCTCCCCAATGCACCAAGTACTTGAATATCTTGGTGTCATGCGTGCTCAAAGCCTCCCTCAGCTTAACCACACCATCTTCTTCTCAATTAAAAATTTGGGACTCTCAATGGCCCCCTTCGACTCCTCCATGTTGTCCTTCAAAACCTGCTGATCTACTGGTCGATAGAATCAAGTCAAAACAAAGACATTAAACATAAAGTTCATGCCCATCTTACTAGGCATCAAGATCTTAAAGGCATTGTCATTTATTTTGACCTTAATTTTGAAAGGCCCCATCTTCTTCGCTTTCAATTTGAAGAAATTAATTCCCCTCCACCTCTTCTTGTTGAAAATGAATCCACACCAAATTCCAAACTTCAAATTTGAACATTTTCTTGCCCTCATTCTTCTTTCATGACACAAATTCATCATTATTCTTCAATCATTGCCTTACTTGCTCATGTAGCCCTCTCACGTCATTCACAAAATCAGCACTCAATTGTTCTTTCACAGCAATATTTGCAACATCATCAACCGTTGGGTTGGATCATAATTTGGCTCAAAAGAGCTCTTTCCCAGGCTAGAATGAAAGGCATTGTTGTAGGAAAATTCAGCACAAGACAACAAATTCTCCCACCTATTTGGCTGTCCTTTACATAAACACCTTAAAATATAAAGCAACAATTTGTTTACTGCCTCTATTTGCCCATCTGATTGAGGGCGATACGCACTGTAAAAATTTAGCTTGGGTCCCAAATTTCTCCAAAAGTATCACCAAAAATACCCTATGAAACATGAGCCTCTATCAATGAAAATGCACAAACAATACCACGTAGTTTTACCACATGCTAGAAGAAAAGATGTGCAAAGTGATAAGCGTCATTTGCATTCTTGAAAGGAAAAAAATGTATCATTTTAGTGAATCAACTCACCACTATAAAAATAGCATCATGCCCATTCTTGGTCTTGGGAATTCCACTCACAATGTTCGTAGACACACATTCACATGGTGCCTTGCAAATAGGCAAAGGTAAATACTAACCCTTAATCCCCTTTTCTCCTTTGAACTTCTGACATATGATGCACTCCTTCACAAATTGGGCAACATTATCAGTCAAACCAAGGCAAAAATAATGTCTACTTACTAAATCAATGGTCTTGTCTCTACCCATGTGGCCAATCATACCACCACAATGCTTTTAAACCACAATCTTGGATCTGAAATCACACCTTGGAATACATACCTTTCCACTTTTGAAAAGTGTTTAATTCTAAACATAGCCATTCCACAATTGGTCGATCCTTCCCAGCAAAGGTTCCTTCAAATCCTTCCCCACCTGGCCAAAATTAGCATCATCAACATACAACTTGGCAAAATCATTACTTTACTCCACCTAAGAAATACTTAAATTATCATGCACTATGGAAAGTGCATCAGCTACCACAATGAACTTTCCACTCTTGTATGTCAACACAAAATTGAACTCTTATAGTTGGGCCACCTATTTCATTTTCTTGGCACTCAACTTCTTTTGAAAATTCAAAAATTGCAATATTTCATGGTCAGTCATCAACAAAAACTTCTTCATTAACAAATAGTATCTTCAATGCTTGATAGTATCAAGAATCGTGTGTAGCTCCTTTTCATAAACATTGTACTTCAACCTTGCTTCATTCAGCTTCTTCAAGAAAACTGCAATTGGTCTCCCTTCCTAACATAGAACACCACCAATAGAAAGCACAGTTGCATCTACGTCCACCTAAAAAAGCTTCTAGAAATTCAAGATTTCTAGCACTTGCTCACTGGAAATCTTTTCCTTTAACAAATCAAAACTCCTCTGTTCATCATCACTCCACCTAAAAGCATGATTCTTCTTCAACAATGTAAACATGGGTCAATAAATACTACCAAAGTTTCTAATAAAACTCTTGTAAGAACCAACCAACCTTAGAAAATAATATACCTCTCCAACATTCTTTAGGCTAGGCTATCCCTTAATGACCTTTACCTTGGCTGCCTCCATCTTGTCCTGGTTCTCAAAAACCATATGCCCCAAGTATATGATCTCCTATTTGAAGAATATGTACTTTTTAGTGTTAATTACAAGCCAAGCATCCTTCAATTTTTGACACATCAAACACAAGTGCTCACAGTGCTTCTCCTCGTCTACATTGTATACAAGGATGCCATCAAACAACACAATGCAACATTTTCCAATCGACTCCTTCAACACATTATGCATCAAACTCATGAACATGGCAAGGGCATTTGCCAACCCAAATGACATCAAAAGCCATTCAAACAGTCCATCTGATGTCTTGAAAGTGGTCTTTCATTCATCACTAGGTCTAATTCTGATTTGGTGATATCCATTCCTTAGGCCAATCTTGCTTAAAAGTTT
This sequence comes from Gnetum montanum, assembly GCA_015680685.1. NCBI lineage: Eukaryota > Viridiplantae > Streptophyta > Gnetopsida > Gnetales > Gnetaceae > Gnetum > Gnetum montanum. Next base: position 429,254 of record MNCI01017692.1, read on the forward strand.
AGCATTGATGAATAGATCAAGAATATCATCCATTCTTCGAATTGGAAAACAATATCTTACCATGCTTCTATACACTTCCATTGAATCAATGCACATTCTCCACTAATCATGTCCTTCTTAGGCATTAGTACTGTTGGCATATCACAAGGAGAAATGGATTCCTTCACAAATCCATTTGCAAGCAATTCACCTACCTGCTTTTGCAACTCCTCCCTTTGAATAGGTGTTATCCAATATGCCCTCTCATTGGAAATTGCAACACATAGAATGAAGTCAATTTAGAAATATGCATTCCTAATCGGTGGTAAAGATTCTAGCCTTCCCTGAAAACCATCATCAACAACAATGGTGTGAATCACAACAAAACCCCATGCCTAATACTTCATGTTCTCAAATGTATTCTCTTTCATCCAAAAGAATCAGGGATACATTTATAGAAGAGTGCTCTCTAATTTGCTCTACTATCATTGAAATTAAATTGCAGATTCCATCAAGTCTTGCCATAGACCAAATGTTCCTAGCACCATCTAACTTGGCACCATTGTCATAACTCCATGATTTCACAAAAATTACATCGGCATAGTCAATTGGCATAACATCACAAGTGACCTCATCATCCATGAAGCTTCTAATTTTGAATTTCAACGCACATTGCTCTCTCACCTCCTAAGATAAATCTCATGATAGGCAACAAACTTTGTAAGGCTAATAGTGTGGATAAGTTACCAACCTAAGTCTAGACAACGTCCTTGAAGATATTACATTTTCTTAGGCTTCTCCATCAATTAAAATGTGGATGAATTCTCCACTCTTTAGAAATCTGGATCCAATTTTGAACAGCAGCTTCCTATCTAGATAATTTCTACCATTCACATTGCCCACAAAGATACAATAATGTAATGTTGACTTATCGTCATAATCAGTAACATTTGGGTTTCGCCTAGTAGATATTGGAGTGATGTAGTGTCAACCTGGAGGGTCAAAGCATTCACCAGAGGAAGTCCTGAGGCCGGATGCTCAAAAAATGGCCAACTATGAGTTCACCACAAGTCATGATGCTTGTCTTGTTTGACTTTTCTATTAGTCACAACCTGGCTATGAGTTGCAGTTGAGGTCTCTATAACCTTGAACAGGCTGTAAGACAGTTGTGACTCATAGTCGTAGTTTGATAAAATCTGGTAAAACAATGAGTAGCATGACCTAGGTGCTAGTTGGTTGCTACCAGGTCAGACCTTCAACTACAAGGCTAATGTTAGTTCTATGCAATACAACTTGGCTGTAGGTAAGGTGCAAGTTGGCCGCAACCTTTCTTATTACAACAAGATGGCCACAAGGGTGGTGCAAGTGCCTATAGATAAAAAATTCTACGAATGAAAAGGAGCACAACTGGGTATCAAGAGCTATGAGGTCATAGCCTACGAGCACTCAAATGAAAAAACATGAAAACGTGTGTGAATTATCAAATACATCAAATGCAAGCCAATACAAGGGCTAAGAGTCCACATTCAGGCGTCAACAACTCTAGATCTACAAAATGACACTCTTAATTATCCTTGAAACATCAAAATACATCAAGATTCAACAAATTGAGCCCTCTAGGACACAAAGCCTCTAGATCTACAACAAGAATGTTTTATCCTTGATGCCACAAGCCTCCACTACTTATTCCATTCTCAATTTACCATGAGAAGTGAGTAAATGACAACCAGTTCTTCCTTCAATGTAAAAAAATCCCAAATGAGGGTTTAAGATGAACCAAATTTCTGTGAGAAAATGAGAGATAAAACAGAGAAGTAGTGTTCTTGTAACGAACCACTTCTCCTTGAATTTTTGCATTAACAATTGTAATAGTCTTTTGGTGTGCATGTGTGCATGTTTTGTGGACAAGTTATGTGTGCGCATGTTTAAATACTTTATGCACAAGAAATATGTTTCAAAATACACACTGGGAATGTTTTAGAATAATAATAATAAATGATATATGGGAAAACAAAATATTTTGTGTTCTATTTCATCAAAGATGCTGAGAAACATAGGACAATGCTCTAAGGTGTACCTCAAGAGCTAAAACATATATGTTGAAATGCAAATGAATGCTCATATTGAGGAACTTGACCTATGAATCAAGTTGGAGGAACCTGACCCATGAATCAGGGATACTTTGTGCAAATATTGTAGCTTTATATTTTATTTTATCTAAATATGATGCATTACTCTTTTTAGTTTAAAATAATATAATATAAGTACCCTCTCCATTGCTGTAGAAAGGTCACGTGATGACCTTTCAGGGATCGTAAGACGATGGGAAAATTCACATCACTGATGACCTGAAAAAGAAGGTGCCTTATTTGATTATGTATCTTGAATTGCCCTTGTCATGAATCTATTTGAAAACTCTTTCCTTGCATCTTATGACAATTCTGAATGATAAAGAGAAAAATATTGGGTTGGAATGTTCAGGAGGAATTGAACCTAAGATTTAGCAAAATCTGAATTCTAAAATATCAAAAATTGTTGATTTAGGAATTGAACCTGCAACCTATGAATATACATACTTTATTGATTTTATTTTAGTGATCATGAAGAGAATTGAACTCATGATCCATTGTTGAAAAGAGAGAGAAAGAGAGAGATAACTTAAAAAAGAAAGAAAAGAATACGAACAGTCCCCGACTAGTCAGTTACAAGAAACCAAAGAAAAGAATACAAACAGTCCCCAACTAGTCAGTTACAAGAAACCAAAGAAAAGAATACGAACAGTCCCCAACAAGTCAGTTACAAGAAACCAAAGAAAAGAATACGAACAGTCCCCAACAAGTCAGTTACAAGAAACCATTCATTATCCCTTATTCCACCTACAAATAGGAAGAGGAGGAGAGGAAAAAGGGGAAGATAGACAGAAGGCAAAAGTAACTTGGCAGAACACAAGAAAAAAAGTAGGATACATCAACAAGGAGTGTGGTTGTGAAGGGAGAGAAGACTGTCGCTACTACAAGAGATAGCAAAGAGAAAGAAAACAAGTGTGGCATAGCAATCCACTATTCGGATAATCCCTCTTAGTAAGCAAGATACCTAAGCAAGGAGGTAAAATGATCCATCTTCGTTATGTTTGATAATGGCTAGCAAGGGCTGATTTTCTCACACTTTTCTCTTCTTGCTTGTCTAACCACCTTCACAATGCTTGTATGAAAATATCAAGATTGTTGTTGTAAGCTTAGACTTATTTTTTTGGATCTCTCCGCCTGTCCTCTGCACTCTCATGCCTAAATGATTTGGATGAGAGTTGTTTCTGTAACGATTCAAAAACACCCATAACGATTTGGGGCATTTTTGGCAAAGGATTGCCAAGGAAAATATCAAGATTGTTGTTGTAAGCTTAGACTTTTTTTTTTTTTTTGGATCTCTCTGCCCATCCTCTGCACTCTCATGCCTAAAAGAGTGGGATGAGAATTGTTTCTGTAATGATTTAGGAACACCCATAATGATTTGGGGCATTTTTGGCAAAGGATTGCCAACAAGGGCTATGGATCCTTGATGTGAAGATTGGTACCGTCGGCAGAAAGCGAGAGTATCCTTGGGCCCATCGATGATTGTGAATTGTTGAATTCTTGGATTTTGGTTGGAATTCGGTTGATAAACCCTCCCCTTTGAATGCATAAATCTTGGATCTGAATCTTGAATTATGCTTCTTTTTCCTATACCTTCTCAAGTCTGATTTTAATATCTTTCTATAAGTTGATGAAGTGGGGGAAAACCTAGGATGTTAATTTATGGTTATGATCCAGCTATTCTTTACTATTGAACATATGAATTTCCTGATTAAATGATTACTGGTAAAATGGTTACAAGAGTTAAATTCAGATCTTGTTTTTGTGTGTGGCTGGAAATTACAAAATATTATTATGTGATTGAACAAATATGAGATTATTATTTTATCTGCTTATGTGGTCATTTCTTCGGTTTTCAAGTGCTCAAATGATCCCGATTAAATATTGCTTTTTAGGTTGAATGATAAAAAGCTTTTATCTTTTAATCTAATGCATCTTGCACAGATATTTTATTATGCCTATTTCTTTTTAAAATTATCTCTTAATTCTTAAATTAATATTGATTAACCTGTTTCAGAGCTAGATCTAGGCATTATTGATCTCGTTTTAAATTTTAAAGGTTAATGCTAGTTTAATTGTTGTAGAAAGAAAGCCACCTGGCCATTTTCTTCTTTCAACTTTCTTCTTTTTAGGGGGCTTCGGGTGCTAGCTCTTGCTCCCTATGAGTGGGCGTTATAGTTCTAGGTGAGTTGAACCTCTCAATCTTAGCAAGTGAAACATGAAACCTTGCCCAAATTACATCTAAACATCATCAAAACATCAAACACATGATATAACATGCATAAACATCATATTCAAACATAAATGAAACATGTAAACATGAGAAAAAGTGTACGAACCTAATAAATGATGTCTAGGAAATAAGGCCTCTTTCAAAGCAAAGTTTGAAATCAGTGTTGATGAGTGGTGAGGTACCCCTACACTCAACCATACGAATACGAGCATTACATGCACGATCCGGTCGAACTCCGCAAACTAAGTGCCTACATGCCTTATGGAACACTTAAGGTTAATCATTCGTTGTCTTCCCAGACTTACTTGTATTTGTCACGATTGTATGGTTAAGTAAGTCTGAGGTATGTGATTTTTATGTCTTTTCTGTTTTATCTCCTATGCTAACGAGGTGAAAGGTGAAGAGACTAATTAACTAACTTTAACTAACTAACTAAGCCTTAATTAACCTAGCATCAGCATCCGTTCCCACTTACCGTTCACACCCTGAACCAATGCAACCTCGGTTACCAAACGCTATTCGAAACTGGGATCACCAAGCGTAACGCACGTGCTCGAAGCGGTCGTACTGAATGCACTTAACTATGGGAGAAGGGTCGAGAGAGATTTAATTAACTAATAAAGCAATTGAATGATAAACAATAAATAACAGTAATTAAAATCCTATCTAGCTTAGTTCATGCACTGCAAGGTTTATCCAAGAAGTTCGTCTTTATTTCCGTACACAAACTTGTGTTCAGGTACAATATTTGCTCGAATAAAGATCCATTCACTTTGGAGCTCCTATTGCGGGCACATGGAAATTCTTCTATCTCTGGAGAGGTAAAGCTGCCAGAGTTTCACTACCGTTTAGGCCTAAACTGTGAAACAAGGGAGAGCCGCCTCTTATTTATAGACTTGGCGGCGCACCGCGTATATCGCAGCGGACGCGATATCGCGTATGCAATATCGTGGCCCATGCGATATCGTGTCCCATCAAGTGTAAAAGCAATATCTTAAAACAAAATGTGTATTCTTCTAAACCATCAAATCAAACCTAACTAAAAGATAAACCAAACATTGTTAAATGTTCTAATGAAGTTTTCAACTAACTACATATCCTTCAACACCGGATGGGTAAATCCAAACTGTGTCAATTCTACAAAGAAACCTTTATTGATCAATTCTAGAGCCAACTTGAGATCGTAGTAATGATACTGAATGTTGCACTTTGGTGCCATATAATGGATATATTCCTTCTTTGACAATTTCAAATCAAAACTCTGAACATATTCACAACAGCATCATAATGTGTTGGCATTTTTTAATGCAACTTAATCTTTTTTTATGTTAGTTTTTTACCACAGATGACAACCCTTCACTGTGAGTAGAACCACCATGAGTTTTGGACTACAGCAATAGCAGTGGTGACATTGGGTCAAATACTATGTGCCCTAAAGACTCTAGAGAGGTTGACTTGACTATGCACTTCCTGTTGGAAGAACCACGCAGTTTAATCTTTGATTTACCACCACTTAGCATTTTGTTGAACAGTTACTATGCAAACTACAAATGTAGGATTTTAACAAAATTTTAAAAATATACTCAAGAATTAAGAAATACGCACAATTCCAATCATGAATTAAACAAGATTGAATTTAATGAATGTTAACCCACAAAAATAACAGGTGCAATTAAAAAGTTTCATCACACATGATTTTCTGCATTAAGTAGATAAGATTTAAATACACAGTAATAAATTTAACTAACCATGATAAGATTTGAGAGAATAATCTGAATTAGAACACTGAAAGCTAAAATCAATAGGGTTGACATTGCAATTCTACTCAACTCACATTCGTGATTTTATGGAATGTGAAAAATGAAAAATAACTTCACAGTATTTATAGTTAGGGTCACATTAAATGTGCTTACCAACCAAATCACCGTCAAGGGTACTACCATGATCAAGTTTATCAATATTAACCTTTGCTCTAATACCATGTTAAGTTTTGTTCAATCCATGTGACCACAACATAAGGAATTAATAAATAATTATGTTGGTATTATTGCGCATTATTAATAAGTCGACAATAACACTCTAGTGTCCATGAACCCCATGAAATAAAGTTAAATATATGAATGGACAACTGGGAAAACCAAGAAGTTATCTAAGATGTAAAGTAAATCGATTGTACTTTGACATTTCACACATTTATTTATGACTTCTTGTGAGTATTTATAGGTCCACTGTAACAACAATGTTGATTTAAACAGACAACTATTTGTTACCCGCTAATTAACTAATAGTTAACATAGACAATTTACTACAGTGTTACACAGTGATGGTTCCACCACTGTATGGCCGGAATAATATACAACCACCTTCAATGTCATATAAATGTCCAGAATGTTGAGCTTAATAAACATACCAAATCCTTAACATAATTTTCTCGTGATCGACAATGCCGGTTATCATGCATTGAAATTGTTGAGTAAAAATGGTGTAAAGATTTGTAAATATTTCATACAACACCATTACCTGGGAGAATGATGCGACCCTCGAGATTAATGATATGGACAGCAAGGGAGGAATACTGCTCGAGGATTTGGGAAGAATGGCCGATGGCATGGATTTTGTCAGCGTTCACGAACACAGCACCATCCTCGTATACTCGGCATTTTTCGTCCATTGTAACAATGAGCCCTCCGTGCATCAGGATGCCACTGCCCATGTTTTGCTTTCTCCGATAAAACTAACTTGAATGATGACTTGTAGTTCATTCACCTCTAGCGAACCTAGATCCAACCAATCACCTTTGCAATCAAAAGCAAGTGGTCCGTGCAACAACAACAATCCTACTGAATCTGCTGCGAGCCTCTGCTCTATCCGCAAAACAAACAAAATAGACAGGTCACCTTGATCGCTGCTTCGCTGCCCCGTCTTTCCGCCCACTTCTGTGGAGCATCACCAGATTCTGTCGGGGTTCGGCAAAAATGACGATAGCAGAGATAGTAGCAGAAATAGCAGCAGAAATGGTAACGGAGATTTGAATGATTTTACTGCACCACCAATGCACAGCTCATCTCTGTTTTTAAGCGACTTTCTTTGAGCTGAACTCAAAAACGACGGCCAGATCATAATAGCAAATCGAAGGACCAATGGTACTGGACCGTTCTGTTAAGAGAATGCTGTATTGCGTTAGAGTCAACCTAGCCAAGCTACAGTTGGTACTAGGCAGTGGGCATTCCCGAACCGCATTCAATGAAATTCGGTACAATCTTTATTTTGGAAGTAAAGAACCGGAGGAGCATTAAGTGTCATAGTAAATATATTTTCAGTATTATCGGTCTCACTATTGCATGGGAGTTATGAGACTATTAAAAAAATAAACCATAAAAACAGTTAAAAGGAAATCGTAGAAGTTTAAACTGCTCACCCATGGCCACGCTGTAATAAATCTTGGGTGGTTTGTAATAACTTTGTTTTTTCCCTTGGCATACTTTAATTTGCTTTATTTAAAAACTTCAAGTTATAAGGTATAATCTTAATAGTATGATTCCTGATTTCAAAGTTTCAAGTTATGGTCAATTTTTGTGGGTAATTTTGTATTATAAAGTTTTAATTTGACTATATATTTTGGGGGCCCGAGTGTAAATATTTTAGGGTAAATATTATTATAAAGTTCATAATGAGTCTCCATATATAAATTTTTTGGGGGTAAATATTATTATAAGGTTCACAATGAACATATGCTTATGCCTAAGAGTATGCAATCCTCCAAAGTGTCCTCCTTTAAGTATTTGCCTTGCTAGTGTACCAAAAACTCCATTTTTTATCAAGAGCATATCCAAATGTGCACATCTTGACAATGGAACGAATTCATTGTTCTTTCAGAGTCTTAATGTTTAGAGGCCCACAGGACTTCATCTTTGCTAGACAAGTTTGAACTGTTGAAGATCATCATCTCCAAGGTTGAACTTTTCAACATGGAAACTTGGAATACTAGATGATACTTTGCTAGATACTTTGGCAACTACAACTTCTATGCAACTAAGTTCTAATGAGCAAGCACCATCAAAGATCCATCATAGTGTCTCGAGAACTTTTGACTCGCATTCTTCTTTGTCCTCATCTACCCTGTATAATTCATCTTCAAGAGAGCCCACAATCCAACATAAAATTGTAAAGGTCTACATTTACTATCAACATACTTTTTCATATGCTACCTAGACTTCTCCAATATAGTTTGTCCACCTGAATATGATCTACCCACAACTTCACAAACTCATGAGTTGAAGGATTTTGACCTTGTTGCAAGCTTTCCAACTATTAGGGTACTACACTCGTTACTACAGAGAATCCCGTGGCAGGGAATCTTTGAAAGCTATAACTAAACTATGTCACAACCATTAGAGTCATCCAATTTGCTTAATCAAACAAGATGCAATGCCTCAAGTAATCCTCCAAGCTCTTGTTCATCCATTTTGTTTATCCATCTATCTAGTGATATCTCAAAGACATATGCACCTTCATTTCCATCATCTTATTTAGCTTCCACCAAAAATCCCCTGTGAAATGAGAGTATCAATCAAACATAATGCTAGTTGGCTATCTAAAATAATAAACCACATGGTCAAAGAATAAGGATGTCACAGTCTCAACCATGTAAGCTATTGGACATGCGATGAAAATGACATACTTAAAAAAAACTTATCCATAACATAAAGATGATGGAAAATCCTTGCACTACGCAAAGCTTGATGATGAGTGGCGAGGTACCCCTACACTCAACCATACGAATACGAGCGTTACACGCGCAATCCGGTCGAACTCCAAGGACTAAGTGCTTACGCGCCTTATGAAACACTTAAGGTTAATCAATCGTTGTCTTCCCAAGCTTACTTGTATTTGTCACGGTTGTATGGTTAAGCAAGCTTGAGGCATGTGATTTTTATATCTTTTATCTTTTTATCACCTATGCTAAGAGGAGAAAGGGTGAAGAGACTAAGTAACTAACTTTCACTAACTAAGCTCTAATCGTCCTAGCATTAGTATCCGTTCCCACTTGCCATTCACACCCTACACGAGTGCAATGCTACTGGGATTACCAAACACTATTCGTCACTGGGTTACCAAGCGTAGCGCACGTGCTCGAAGTAGTCGTACTGAATGCACTTAACTAGAAGAGTTAAGGGTTAAGAGAGATTAATTATCTAAGAAAGCATTTAAACATTTAACAGTAATTAAATCCTATTTAGCTTAGTCCATATGCTGCAAGGTTTATCAGAACGTTCGTCTTTATTGCCAGACACAATGTGTGCTCAGGTACAAATTGCTCGAATAAAGATCCGTTCACTTTGAGACTCCTACTGCAGGCACATGGAAATTATTCTAACTCTGGAATGCTAAAACTGCTAGAGTTTGGCTAAGGGTCTAGATCTAGATGGGAAAATAAGGGAAGTCTACCTCTTATTTATAGAATTGGCAACGGGACACGATATCGCAGCTCATCACTTAATAATGAAATCCATGGAAAGAGTTACCCATTAAAAACCTTTGGAATTTCTAAGGGGTGGAGTAAATCCCATGGCATCTTGATGAGTTTTTGTTGGTCAACTGCATTGACAAGGTCCCATCAATGTAGTGTCTGTCCATCGCCTATAAATACATGCCTACTAGCCGCATTTATGGCAATCTAGATTTCAGTAGCAACGAAGCTTTTACATTTTTTTCCATTCGAAAGTTAAAATTTTTTCTCCTTAGTGCCCGTAGTAGGAGTCATTGAGTGTATGGATCTTTATTCCAGCATTGTTGTACCTAAGCATGACAACGTGTATGGCAATAAACACGAGTTTTCTGATAAACCTTGCAGCACTTTGGATAGATTAGATATTTTATTTATTCATTTACTGTTTCCAATTATTTATTAAATGTTTTCAGTTAATTATCAATTATTTTCTAGTTACTATATTAGATAAGCAATTAAGCTGAATAAATTACACACATAAGTACGACTGCTTCAAGCGTAACATGTATTCACTTGGTAATCCTAGCAGCGTTATCACTTGGTACGCCCACTAGCATAGCATTTGGTCACCCAACAATGGATACGTGGGTTTAGGACGTGTACAGAAAGTGGGAACAAATACTTATGTTAGGATTAGTTAAATGATTAGTTACCTAGTTAATTTAGATTAGTTAATTAAATCCCTTTTTATCTACATTTTGAGCACCTGACTATAAAACATAAAAATGATGTGATTGAATGTCTCAGTTACACCTAACCATACCAACGAACATCACAAGTCTAATTGGGAAGACAACAATTGACCTTAAGGCTAGATTCACTTCCTAAATGGCTAGTGCACTGGAAATGACAAAGTCCATGGAATTTGATTGAATTGTGCATGAACGCTTTGTGGTTCATATGGTTGGGCGTAGGGGTACCTTGTCGCTCATCATTGGTGCCATTGCCAAGGACTTTGTTTGTGGAATGTGTGCTATTTAGGTCTAAGTGAATATCTCTAATATCGTTGTACAAACCTAAAGGTCAATATCATTTCCACTATACATAAAAATGATAAAAGCACACTGACAATTTCATTTTGTTTTGCAAAATGTCTTCTTCTTCTTGCAAGCCTGAAGATACTAAACTACTGATCCCACAAGAATGTAAGGTGGTATGCACTCATCTAGATGAGTTTGTGTTGAATTTCACCTTCATCCTACATCAAGATGAACAAATGTGATGGTGTGATATGAAGGGCAATGTCATCTTGTCCCTTGATAAATCGATGCCCGGAAAGCTGTTTAAAACCCTTAAGAAGTTGGGCATAGCAGATCTTCACGAGGAGTACATTTTGGATGGATACGACACTCAAAACTACTATCCCACTGAAACACAGCATAAAATAGATAAATGTCAAGAGAAACTCCATGAAGCTACAAAGGGGAAACATTACACTAACCCCTTGTTCCTACTAGATCAAGAGGACAATGAGGATCCTCCTTTGGAAGGTTCTTAACATGAAGATTCACCACCCCCTATTATTGATGGCGAGGGTGCGAACTTGACCTTGCAATTGACTATTTATAAATTGGGATCAAGAAAGAGTGATAGCCAAGGTAGGAACTCAGGTAAACATCGTAGCAACAAGGGATGTAAGGATGCTAATCATAATAAGCATAAGAGTGGTGGCGGACACCACAATGGTAGTGGTAGTCCATCTTCCTCTTCATCCTCTTCATCTGATTCTAAACATTCCTCTTCATCTAACAGTCTCATGAAAGTCACGATCAAAACAACTATGATGAAGGTGATTGACAAAATAACAATGATCGTGAAGGCCATTAAAATCGAAGGGGTGGCCAAAACCATCATTGGCTTCATCAACACAACGATGATGATGAACCCTTACTAGTGACTTGAAGTATGCTTAACATTGTAGAGGAAATAAGAATTCCAATCAAGCATATGAAGGATAGTCAAATCAAGCGCCTAGACATGAACAATATCCCAAGGTTTAAGGGGGGATATAATTCTAATCCACAGACACACCTTCAAGCTTTTCAAGATGCCTATGCCTTACAGAACATAGAGAATGAGTGGCAAAAACTCAAGCTTTTCCCAAAGACACTCATTAAGGAAGCTAAAAGTTGGTACTGGTCCTTAGAGCCGGAACCGATCCGTAGATGGAGTACCATGTTAGAAATATTCAATGACAAATACCAAACGTACTGCAGAGTGTCTAATCTAAGAAGGCAAATCCAAGGTTGGAAACAAGGAGCACATGAACCCTTGGATGCCACCATGGACCGATACTATTCACTCCTACACTGATGCCTTTGCCATGATTACTCTTAGAGGAAACAACTTTGCCATATCATAGATGGGCTTAGAGCAGAAACAAGAAGAACCCTTGGGGTGTATGCCCAAGGAAGATTGTCTAAAATGAGAGCTCATCAAATCCAAAGGCTAATTGAGTAGGTAGAAAAACAGAAAGTGAGCTACAAAAAAGGAAGAGTGCTAAAAAAATATAATAGGGACCCTTCCATTAGAAAATGAGAGGTTCGATTTTATGACAAGGAGGAGTCACCAACAGCTTGCCCATCCAAAAATCTATCTCTGATATTTCGGCCAAGGTTAACAAGTTATGGAACTCTTTAGATGAAAAGTTTCAAACTATTCTAAAGATTGCTAAAGAATCCAAACAGCAAAATAGTAATGGTAATCATAGCAGGCGAAAAGAAGCTGAACATGCCTACCAGAGAGGTAAGGGCAAAGCTATTGCAGTAGAAGAAGTTGTGGTGTCTAACTCTAATGATGAAACTGAATGTGACATCTATCAATATGAATATCCAAAGGGATGCTGCTCTGTGGTGTCACACATACAAGAGTTTGGAGTGTATGCATTGAATCCTTGCTTAACACATAGATAAGCTCCAAGACAATTACCTTACCCTCAAGGTAGTCTAAGACAATTCCACCAACAACAACAAGCTTAGTACCCAAGTGGAGCTCCTCCATAACCATACGAATAATACCAACATTGGTATCAACCACAATCGTCAAGAATGCCACCACCAAGGCAGCAGTACCCTTATAGGTAACTAGATCCATACGGGTACTATGTTCAGCAGTTAGTCTCCCCTAGAAGTTCTGTAAGTCATGCATCATTTTAGCATCACTATTACCCTCAAGAGTATCTCCAAACACATTCACCATCTACTCAAGGGGAAAATCCATATTTGTATCCTTATCATCCTCCACATCCCTCTACACCTACACCTCCACCTTCAACTCAATTACCTCCTACTTCATCCATGCAGGGCAAGATTCCTCCATAGCCACAACAATGGAATGCTCCAAGGGTTGTGCATTCACAACTAGTTTTTCAACTAAGTGATCCGAATAATTGATTAAGGAAACAACCTTTCTTCTGGCCTAATAGTCCTCTCTAGTCCTCACAACCTACTTCAATTGATCATCCTACATCTCCATCACCCTCATCCTCTACATCAAATACCTTCAAGTGCCCTCCAAACCAAGTGCTGCCTAGGATCCACAGTGTAATGCTAACTCACACTGTTTCTGATTAGATCAAGGCTGGCAACCTTCCTACAAAAAGATCTGATCTAGAAGTCCACTCATCTATCTACAAATTACTGGGCAAGAGCCAAGCAAAGAGCTTCTTGACTCTGGTTCTAAAGTTAACCTCATCTCCCATGATATGTACAAGGCTTAGAACCTACCACCTCTTAAGAAAAGCAACATTCATTTAGAATTAGCAAATCAATCGATTACTATGCCTTTGGGGTTAGTAGAGGACATTGTGACCACAGTTTGTGGGTGGTCGTATCCTGCTAATTTTTTGGTAATCAAGGTGGACAATTGCAAAAGTGACTTCTCCATCATTATGGGAAGGGCTTGGTTAAGCATGGTTAATGCGTGAATGGGTATAAGGGACCTATCTCTCAAAATATCTAAGTAAAATAAGCTAGGAAAGATTGAGAAGAAGTGTATTCAATGCATCACATACAGTGACAACGTGTGTAATTGTGTGCAAAAGATTTGGTCCATCAAGAGCACATATATTAAGGCATGCAATCAGTGTGCACAAGAAATTAATATTCAACGGTGTTTGTATGTAGTAGCCACAAAGTAGGAGGGCACCCAATGGTTGATAGCTGATTCAGATAGCATCAAAATATGCATGGAGCCAACTGAGAGCCTAACATGTGCATATGTTGAAGGCATAAACAAAATTGAACAAGTTCATTCCCAACTGTCTAATGAAGATGATGACACCTGTTGGGTAGTGTTGGAAATTCCTAATCACTTCAAGCAGGAGCCCTTAGACTTAAAAAATTTACTGGTTGGTCTAGAATATGCATTTTTAAAGAATGGTAAATCGGTCATCGTTAAGATCTTTATCGTGGGGGCTACAAACCTTAAGGTTTTCAATGAAATTTTTAAAATTTTTTCTAACTCTCCCCAGGGGTTAGTAACCTTAACAACATAAAAATATCAACTCTTTCGACAATTAACCCTTCCAACAACCTCCGAGATAATTTATCAATGGTAATGCATAAATAAAAATAACAATTGGGTTAATTAAATTAACCATAATCACAAGTTAGCCAAGTGTAACTACCCTCAAGGGTTAAGGTATCCCAATTGTTTTAAGGTTACATGATGATTGCTAATCAATGGTCTTATTATGATTATAGATGGCACCCAAACAAAAGAGTCTGTAGGAAGGAGAACCCTCACAACCATGGGAGAAATGACCCAGAGCTAGAAGGGGCCAGCAAGAACAAGGCGAAGAACAACAAGAGGTGACCCATGCTATGGGACCTCTTCGTGAGGAGCCCGAAGTGGAATTTGTTTGATAGATTCTAGAGAAAGAAGTACCTACCAAACAATCCAAATAAGGAGAAGCGCTTGGACACGTGCTAAAACTTGAGGTCACTCTGACTCAAGCCTACTTAGACATTATCAAGTCCCAAGAAATCCAAAGATCAATTCTTCAAGAGATAAAATTTAGGACATTTTTGTAAAAAGCTCAAGAGGATGTCAAGACACAATTACAAGCCTCTCCCATGTGGCCAATCATCAAGTTCAGTGGGCGATGGTACATGGGAGTGACCTATCTCTTTTGGAATAGCCAAAGGCCAAGGTCCATTATAAAAATCAAGGACATTCAAGTGTCCTACTCGTAGAAGCCATTACATAAGCACTGGGGTTGCCAGACATTGGAACACAATTGGCAGAGATATTGACAAAAGGTGATCTTGAGGCAAAAAGGGAATGAATCCAGCAATGCTACAAGCTAGACCATAAGGAGTATGGTGTGCTCACACAAGTGGGGCAGATTTATTTCAAGATTGTGGCCTATCACCTCAATCCAACGGTGAGGCCAAGCAAGGTGACTACTTTCTCTACCTCAGCATGCACTACTCTAAGTGGGAAATTTTCCATTAACCTTCCATAGCTAATTTATTTGGAAATTAAAAAGTGCTTCAAGGAGAATGAACATGGAAGGAAGAACCTATCCTTTCCATGCCTTATCAGAAAACTTTGCACAGGGTTGGCATTGTTTGCTATTCTAATGATGCTCTCAAGCATGCTCCCTTGGCCTCATGGGTAGAAATCATGAAAGATAAGATGCCAATGACCACTTAAGAAGAGGAGTTGCCACCACCATCACCCACTTCCTTGAGCGTCTGTGTCAAATTCGAGAATAGCTCTTGAGCGAACAAGTGCAACAAGTAGGAACGAGTGGGGCAGATCCATTTGTGTATCAGCTAGCAATGAGTGACCTTAATGAGGTGGCTTGAATAGTTAGCTAGATGTAGAGGGGTGGTCCCATTTTCTTTGGCCAAAAAACGTAGTTGCCTTTGAGGTCAAATGCCAATGCTCGAGAGGTGACGGTGTCATTAGTAACACATCATCTATTCCTAGAAATCTCTAGGAATGCCACCACTTTCTTGGTGAGGCTGGAGAAAGGTGAAGAGGCAACTGTCTTAGTGATGTAGCACTAAGGGTAGGAGATAGCAACAGAAGTGGTAGCTGACCATGTAGCTGATGCATGAATGCAATTGTGGCATCTATACCAGATGTATCTACACTCCAAGATGTGCAGATGTCTATAGGCACGGTCAACGGGAGATTGAACATAGCTCAACATGAATAGTTGCTAGAACGAATAGTAGGAATCGAGCAGCTAACTCTAGACATCTTTGATCTCCTAGAGAACATCTTCGCAACCTAGTTGGAGATGCTAAATGCAAGGGGCAAATGCATCATCTTAGAAGTGCAACTAGAAACAACCCAAGAGCAAAACCAATGCTTGGTAGCGGAGGTTGCTGAACTTCATGCTTAAATTGTAGAACAAGCAATCCTCAGCCTGACAACGACAAGAGATGAAGCTATCAAACAACTTCAAAAATGATTTTAAAAGGTTAAGGAGGAAGCAGTTATGGCCATCTATAAGCAGTCCATGATAGAAGCTGACACACCCTTAATGAAAAAGGACTTGAATCAAATGTGCCAAGAGAATGAAGCATTCATCACACAAAATCATTGCCTATGAAATGTTGATGCTCAAAGAGATCAAATGTAAGAATTCATCCCTCAACAGCAAGAGCAGCTTGCCAAAGTCAACACTGAATTGAAGAAATTAGCTACGAAGAATCACAATCTGTCAATGGAGGAGATACGCACCTTGCGACGAAAGTCTATCATCGAGATCGCTGCTTGGAAGAACAAAGCTCTCAAATTTGAGAAGGTGAAAAATCAGTATAGGGACTAGGTTGGCTTGTAGAAGGAAATTAATGAAAAACAGATCCAAATGGCAAATACAAAAATGGATGAAGCCCTCCAGCAACTCTAGCAAGGAAGAGAGATGTGGCAACCCATGCTTGATGGGATTGACACCTACAACAAAACAAAGATCCGCTTGAAGGAGTTGCAAATCAAGAAAATCATAGAGTATATGGAGCTGGCCAATCTCCGTTACATAAACTTGGTAATGCTAATAGCCAGATGGCTGTTGTCAGAATTGGAGAAACAAGTGGCTAGCTCGTATCTACTATACAAGGCCGAGTTCAAACATCACAAGGACACCAAGCAAAAGCTTGAGACTACTAATGCTAAACTTGAAGTTCTCAGAAGGTGATTTAGAGATCAACGATCTATTGCTCAAAACCTAGCCAGATGGATGAATGACTACTAGGAGCTGAAAAACACAGTGAGAGCATTTGACATTGAATGCAAACAGTTTGCTACCTGATTTGTCAATGCTAAGGAGTTATTTCTAGCAATCCTGTGTCCTTGGGATGTGCCCATTCCAACCCACATTAGGGAAGCTGTGTGGATGGTGCATGATCCTAGCAGTAAGGAGGAGAAAATGAAAGCACTATTAGATGCTTTCCACCTACTACCTGAAGTTGTAGTAGTAGTAGGACAACCACAACCGCCTCAACCACCGCTAGTGCATGATGCTGGTGAAGGTCCCTCAAAGCCTTAGGAACCACCACCGCTTGGGACTATTTGATCTTCTCCAACAAGCTTCACATCATCAAGGAACATGTTATCTAATTTTTGAAGAGTTGTGTCATGGTGTTCAATTTTGTGTCTTGAACACAACCATTTTGTAATGTGTTGATTCACACACTAGGGCACTCTATTTTTTTGTCAAAGTCAATTAGTTTGTTTTGTTGAAGAAAAATCAGTCAATAATCCCATACCTTTCCAATTTTGTAAAAGAACTTGAGGATGAGATTTCATTCAGTCGAGGGGATATGATGAGTTGTCATTGGTTGGTTGCGTCAACGAGGCCTCATCGATACAGTCGACCATGTCAATGAGGCCTCATTAATGAGGCCTTGTTGATGCATCTTGCCCTGCATTGACAAGACCCCGTCGATGCAGTGTTTATCCATCACCTATAGGTGCCTACCAATTACATTTATGGTAATCTAGATTTCAGTAGCAATGAAGCTCTTACATTTTTTCCATTCGAAAGTTAGGATTTTTTCTCCCAAGTGCCCATAGTAGGAGTCATTGAGTGTATGGATCTTTATTCGAGCATTGTTATACCTGAGCACAATAGTATGTGTGACAATAAAGACAAGCTTTCTGATAAACCTTACAACACTTTGGATAGATTAGATATTTTATTTATGCATTTATTATTTTTAATTATTTATTAAATATTTTCAATTAATTATCAATTATTTTCTAGTTACTATGTTAGATAAGCAATTAAGCCAAATAAATTACACACATAAGTACAACTGCTTCGAGTGTAACACGTATTCGCTTGGTAATCCCAACAACGTTATTGCTTGGTACATCTAGTAGCATAGCGTTTGGTTGCCCAACAGTGGATACGTGGGTTCAGGTTGTGTATGGAAAGTGGGAATGGATACTTATGTTAGGATTAGTTAAATGATTAGTTAATTAGTTAATTTAGATTAGTTAATTAAATCCCTTTTTACCTACATTTTGAGCACCCGACTATAAAACATAAAAATGATGCAAATTGAATGCCTCGATTACACTTAACCATACCAACGAACATCACAAGTGTAACTGGGAAGACAACGATTGACCTTAAGGCTAGATTCACTTCCTAAAGGGCTAGTGCACTAGAAATGATGAAGTCCACGAAATTCAAACGAATTATGCATGAATGCTTTGTGATTCATATGGTTGAGCATAGGGGTACCTCGCCGCTCATCACATCTCATTAGAACTCTTGTTAAATTAACACACTAGAGAGATATTGCAAAGCCCTTAGTTAGGATTGTCATCAGTCCAAAACACCCACAAACAAACTTCTTGTAATAACTAGCCAATCCCAAGAATTGATGCAACTCATGCATGTCCTTCAAAATAGGCCATGTGACAATCACATTTACCTTCTTCAAATTTGACTTCACCCTACCTCCACCAATGATATAACCCAAGAACTTCAACTCTGTCTTCCTAAACTTCTCTTGCTCAACATACAACTTGTGCTCTCATAATTTGAAGAATAAAAATTGGAAGTGCTAAACATGTTCCTCCATTGAGTAACAATACACAAGAATGTCATCAAGACATACCATAATAAACTTATCAAGGCATGGGCAAAATACCTCATTCATGAGTGTGTAAAAGGTGGTGGGAGCATTACATAATCCAGAAGGCATGACTATCCACTTGTACAAGTTGTAATATGTAACACATGTCACCTTCTCCTCATCTCCTACTATAATACCCATCAAATAGTAATTGTAACAAAGATTGAACCAAGAGAAAACATGAGCCTTACTAGTTGGTCAAATAGGTCCAACACTGATGAGCGGTGGAGCAATCCAACACCCAACCATACAAGTCATGAGTGTTCACATGCAACCTAATTATAATCCGTGGATGGTCAATGTTGATATGCTAGTAATTGAGTTAAGCTCACGATCATTGTCTTCCCACTTAGCTATTAAAGTCTAAGTGCATGGTTTAGCTTGCACTAAGGCATATGATAGTTGATGTTGATTAGCCACTAATACTCCTAAGTGTAGACATGATAAAGATGAAAGTAGGTACTAGGTCTAAGTCATAATGAGTAAGGAAACCTATTCTATCCTAAGCAATAGGTATTTGTTCCTAGTCCTCCGGTCATGTCTTGGACTTATGTAGTTGCCACTAGGATTACCAAGTGGAATTATCACGAAGCGAATCAAATAATGCCAATACTGGGATTACCGAACAACTACACTTAACATTCAGAACCAGTTGTACCCATGCTAACATACTAATTATGCATGTAAAGTAAAGTACTTGAGAAAGTAAAGGGTTAACTAAGAAAATAGAAAGAAAACTAAGTGATGATGTAATGATGTAAAATAGCTTTGATCTTTATTGTCATTCATAAACTGTGTCCAAGTACAATTTGCTTGAATAAAGACTCCCTTAATTGTCTAACATCACACTGCACGCATTCACTTCTATTGCTAAGTTACAGAAGGGTGTAATGAATTGTGTTAGATTATACGCCCGAATGTTGTATTTATAGGGGTGTACACATCCCAAGACATTGTATCAACAATGACGTAACATGAGGAGTGACATCGAATCATCATCATTGCTATGATGTTGCAATACCATACAATTTGGATTTATCAAACACCAAAGGTATTATATACTTAATCTTAATGATGTACTTCTTTAGGGGCATAAAATCATAGCATAATCTTAACATGTCATCTTCATTCTTACAAACAACACTAGGGCTCCATATAGAGATTTTCAAACTTGAATGTAGTCAATCTTCACCAAGCTTGCCAAGTACTTTTTCAATTTCTCCAACTCAAGAGCTCTCATTCTACATGGATGCTATCTAAAAGGAATCGTATGTTCCACCACTCATTTTCTAGTAACTCACCCCACAACTCTATCAGCTTCTGATTTTTATACCTTTTTAATACCCCTTTAATCTACCCATCATTCTCCACCACTCAATATTGCCAAGGCCATTTATTGCATTAAATCTCAAGCATTCTTCAGAGAGAATTTGAACTTTGTGAGGTACATTAGTTGCTTCTAGTGTGTATAGATCTTCACCCACAAAGTGATCTCATGTGAAGTATAAAAAACAGAGGTAAAAGGCAACTAAAACCTTTGACTTTTATAAAGAACATTGTTATTGCCCATGCTTGAACCCATCCTACTTATATTTAATCCATCCGGGGTATATTTCATCCACGCTACTTAAAATTGGTCGCCGTATTTAAAATGGATTCTGCTAAATTCATTACTTACTCTACCCTAAAAAATTTATCCCATATTATTTTACTCTACCCTACAAAATTTATTTCATACTTATTTTACCCTATTATCTCGTTTTGATTCTCGAAGAATGTCCTTTCCTGATGATACAACTCATGTAACTTAAATTCACAGAGAATCATTATTATAAAGCATAATTATCAAAGTTTTAACATGGAAATCTGAAGTCCCAAGGTTTTTACGAACTAATCCTCAAAAAGGAACGCTATAGACAAATTCCGTAAGGAATTCAAAGGTGAAGCATGATAAAGTTTTAGTTTTGCAGGTTTCCTTTGAGAACCAAACCGTGATTTGTGGATGCAAGTTCCAAATTCTGTAAGTACGTTGCTCACAACTACTTCTTCCGATACATAAATAATTATTATTTGCTATGCCCTAATCTCTCCATGTAATACAAGTATTCTTTGTACTTAAGGATACTGTCAGCACACAATTCCAGAAATTAAATTTTGTATGACATCCTGTTAACTGCATGCTTACACAGGTGACGTAAACACACTATGACATAGCATCTCTTGAAAATAAAATAAGAAACTCAGAAAATAAGAAACCTATTTTCCTGTAAACACAAAGGAACCCAGAAAATAGCGCTGATCAAAAGCAGCAGTCTAAGACAAATCGTCTTTTCTAAGAGCCTCATTAATATGAATTCCGTAATAAATAATGAATTACCAGCAACCTTGAAATACAGTCTGCCGCTTTATTGCATCCTCAAAGTCATCTATGGAACTGCTATCTATTTCAGAACTGGAATACCTGATGCTCAAAGAATAAATATAATATAGCTTCGGGGAACTCGATCAAATGATGCTACACTTACACTAAAAAGAATACTATGCGGATTCTACATTTCTGTATACAGTAAGAGACAGAGGTAGACTAGAAATGAAGTTTCAAGCATGTTCTCCAGTATTTTCTTTGTCTTCAACTAACTCTTGATAGGAAGGACCAGGAATAAGCGGTGGTGACCAAGGATCTGGTATTGGTGGAAAGTAGGATGAAATTGCTTTTCTGAATCTCTTTTTATATTCCTTTGGAGAAATAACAGTAGGTGCTTCATTTGTACGGCCTCCAAGAATTCCAGAAGCTTTTACCCATGTTTCAAGATGTTTATCCCACGTGTACTGCCGCATATAATCAATAATGCCTACAACTAATTCCTTGTGTTCTTCATCAATCCCAACAAGCAGCGAGTAATCCATAACATTTACTGACTGGATATGCAAACACGCAAAAAAAAAAATAATATATTTTATGAGTAAGGAAAATTAGCAAACCATTCAAACATCAAGTGAAGCAGACAAGCACTTACATGAAGAAATGATGTGTCATTCCAAACTGCTCGTGTCAGATGATGTTTTGACTTGTTTCCAAGGCAAACAGGAGTTGTCAACATTGCCTCAACAAAATTTTGATCTAAAAGAACTCCATTTGATTCATGACAATACCGGTTACGGAGTGATCCTTTAAGGTCATAGAGTCGTTTTGCTCTGCGCCCATACAATAGATTCTCCATCACCATGAGGTCCATTTTAACTTCCTTCCCAGCCTTGGTATGTTTTACCTGGAAACATAATATTAGGTTTTTAAATATGCTCAACTACAGTAGGTAATCCATTAAAGAGAAAAGAAATACAGTACATTATCAAATTGCAACGCAGGTATTGACCTGATAAATGCCAAGAATCTTGGCCAGGCATGTTGGACTTCCTGTAAGCAAGGAAGTTGTAAGATGATGGAAGTATGTGGGAGCAAAAAGTAGGAAGGATTCCAATTCTGTTTTTGTAACTTGCTTAATGATAAATCTATCATCCAGAGTCTTGGCAAAGAACACTTTGCTCTTTCCTCCCTGAGCACCCCATCTTCTACATCGACAAAGGGAACGTATAAAATCTCTCTCAATTGGACAACATATTTTTCTCAATCCATCAAACTGCGGTGCACAATAACACAAAACAGAGTGTCGTCCTTTCCCGGGCATGGTTTCATCATTGAATGAGATTTCTATATGCATGGACTTTGCATAAGAAAGACGGCTAGACACGGCAGTTCCAAATGATCCAGAGGTAGAAACCCCCTCAGATGATGTGCTTCTCCCTTCTAAGTGAACTCCAGCTATAGGAGTCTCTGAACCTTGAGACTGAAAAGAAGAATTTGAAGTAAATGTTGAAGGGAATGACGAACTAAAAGATGCAGTAAAAGGTGAATCAGCAAATTCACGTTCCCGTTCACGCTCTCGTTCACGTTCTCGTTGGGCAGCATCTTCCTTCTCTCTTTGCTTCTGAAATTCAGACATCTGTGAAACGTATTGTTTGGATGTAATAGCATAGGCTATCATGCTAGTAGGTTCATCTTCATAGATAGCAATCACACTGCTGTCATTTCCCAACAGCATCTTGGACCCAAACCGATCAACTACTGCTGGAGACTCTACACTTGAATCTGATATTTCAGGTGTAGTCATGTCAAGTACAAGGTAATTATTACAATTTTCTTCAGGCCTTGGAGGAAAGGACCCCAGCTCAGATTGTGCAGTATCCAAATGTGATTGCACAGGTAATTCAGCAGGTGCTCCGTGATTTTTCCCACTTGACAGCAAATTAAGAGACCCTTGTAAACCTGGTTGTGTTGTTCGGCAACCCGTATTACCAGAATCACCAATCCATGCTGCATCTAATGTATGTGAAATATCTGACATAGGTGCCACTTCTGTGGACGTCTGTAGAACTTGTGTCTGCCTTTCTACCTTACCCATGCCATCTTTCCCAGAACAGGCAAGTAAATCATCATTTAAATCATTGCTTGCTAACAAGGACTTTTCACCAGCAACAGGATTCAAGTTGCTTAGTTCAGATTCCTTGCAACCTACTGCATTCACTGTAACTTGATTCTGTGGTTGAGAATCTATATTTGATATAGTATTCATGTGTTCCTCATTCTGTCCAAGCTGCTCTGCCAGGGCATCAACTATGTATGAGTCCTGATTTTTAGCAAACTCTGTTGCGTCTTCCATTTTTTCACAATTCATGAGTGACGCCCCTGTGACTTTGAACCCAGGATTATCAGGCTCCAGTACATTAGCTTGTTTAACAGAAGAAGCATTATCAATTGGTTGATCCAAATCAACGGGCATCTTATCCTTTGAATTTCCAGAAGACTTTGTAGTGGAAAGAAACAACTGCAAACTATGTATGCGTTGATCCCACTTAAGAGCAATAGAGTTTAACTTTTTTCTCAACCAATTTAACTCTAATATGTCAATAACAGGTTGACCTGGTAGTGAGTCTCTTGTGAGTGCTCTATTTAATAATTCCTGTCACACGTATCAGTGTATATCAAACAAAGCATTCTCTCTAGGGATACGATTGGGATACAATTGCTATAAATAATTTAACATAATACAGAAGAAGATGGTGAGAAATAATATTGAAGACATAACTGCATATTTTTGCTGGATTAGATAGAAATGAACAAACAAATCGTAATAGGGAAATGGTTTACAAAATATATCTTAGATAAAAAAGTAACATTAAGCATCCGATATGTCACCTCAAATTCCCTTTTATCATTTTGAACACATGCTTCAAACTCTCTTATTTTCTTTAACTCTGTAGGAGAGATGCTAACATCAGAACCAGTGGCAGAAACAGTTTTCTCTAGAAGTTGATGGAGTTTCTCCAAAACCTGAGAAAATAATTCATCGCTTTTCTTTGCAATCTGTTAAAAATGGAAAAATAGGAAACAAGCATGACAAATGTAGAGAAAGAAAATCTATCATTTTCATGCATTAACATAGGATAAACTGAAGACATTGAATGATACCTCTGCTGCTTCAGTCTTAAGCCAATCTTGATGGTTCGGATTATGGAATTCTAATTGTGGGGGTGGCAAATGAACTCCATGAATACTGATATTAGAGTAACAAAAGCATGCAACCATATTTCCAAACCTGTTAAATAATTTTCAAAAATAAGAACATGAATGATTAAAAATCCCATCACAATAACGTTAAAAATAAGTTTCAAAACTGTTTTATTATCAAACTTCTTACCCATAAAATCGAAGGCAATCCCTATGCATTGAGTGCCCACAGCTTGCATATCTGATTGCAGCCTGATTTGAAAAGCTGAGCTCTAAAAATTTGCCAAATGACAATCCTGACGCTTGCTCAGATAACACAACTCTCCGGTTAGATTGAGGGATCCCATTTTCAAAAGGGCATTTCAAACATCGATGCCACATCCAGATCTTATTATCACGTACCCCAGGTAAGACAACATCAAGTTCTTTAAGGTTTATTGTAAGTCTTCCCTCATGATGTGTGTAACAATAAGCATGGGCAAGTGGAGGTTGCTCACAAGCTTGACAACGAGTATTCTGTAATTAATGATAAGAACTTTAGTCAAAGCCATAACATTAAAAGTGAATTAAGATTCCATGCTTAGCAGAGTTGAAAACCCTCCACTGTTATTTTCCTAAATTCAAAGCATGTGAAGTCGAGGATCTCAGAAAACATCATTGCAATGAACAATATTTAAACGCTTCCATAGATAGTTTTTATTTTAAAGAATTCTAACACAAGCAAAACAAGAAGAGCTAGATTACCTGGTCAAACAACTCATCACGCAGAAACCTGCCAAGAGGCCTGTCAAAACTACCATAATATTGGATGCGATAAATTACATTTTTTTTGCATAAGCCGCCCTTTAAAACACAACGGCTTGATAAAGTATACAAAATACTCCGACTGTCTGACAGTGGACCAGCTAACCGTTCTTTAGAATTTGCTTGCTCGTCACTAAAAACTTCATCTTGTTTCTTTGCATCAACAGTTTGGCATTGTAATGAACGAGAAGCAGCATGTCTACTATTCACATTTTCATTCTGTAAGTGAAACTTACTGTGTAAATGCTCCAAATCAGCATCAGAAATGATTCCATCAGGAGATATCAAATTTTTCATCTCTTTAAAGTCGTTGTCAAAATACAGACCATTGTCTTGGTAGGACCATTGTAATGACCCATTACTGTAGGAGTATGCATTATTAATAAATATGTCCTCACCATCAGAAGGACCATCAATCATTGCCTCAAAATGAGCATGATTCTTCATGGAAGAATTTGTGTCTAGCTCAAGATGATGCAAAGCAACATTGGAGAAGTTGGGTGCAGAACCATTTGCATTTTGTGAATGTGCTTCTTTTGTCTCAAAATTGCTTGCAGAAGAATAGGTAGAACTCGGTATACTTTGGACAGCTGCATCCGATGATGTTTGCTTGTTTGGCTGAGCAGAATTCTTTGAAGAACATGAATGATCTTTAGGTAGTGTGATCCTTTCATCCACAAGAAATGAGGTCTCAAGAGATAAATGATATGCTGCAAAAACTGCATACTGAACTACCTTTTTAACCTTTTTCAGGTCTTCTGCACTGGCTCCTTTCAGAAGAATCTGTAAAAGAAATAAAAATAGGTGACACAGGACTAGTTTGAAAAATAATCAACAGAAAATAGGGGCATGTCAAAGCATTCAAATTTACAGAAAATTCAAAACCTGAAACCAAATTTTAAGTGCTATTACTTCTTAGTTTTCTGCTTCACAAGACATAAAGGAAATAAGTTGCATGAAAATCCAATTTAACCTTAGCCTTGTTTACTGCGTGTATAGATATGAAAATGTAAAAACTTACTAAAAATAAATTGTATGGATTTTAATCACCTATGACACATTTCCTAATTCTGAACAAGAGAAGGCTCAAAGGTAGAGGCTCCAATGTGAGAAAAGATCCAAGAATAATCATAACTTCAGGAAGGCTGTTCACCAGTGAAAACATATTGAAACAAATATTAAAAAAGAAAAGAACGACCGAATGTGTTCATGCATAGAACCATAAATAAAAATAAACTTGCTCCTCCATTGGACCTAACTTAACAGCAGAAATAAATGGGATGGGTTGCAGCAGAACCACTGGAAAATTAAGAACATATATATTAACAGTGAAAGTCTTGTGCAGAGCCACAGGTGGTTGCAAGTGAAAAAAGTCATTAAAAAATCATTGAGGATATTATAAATTGTGAAGCATCAAACCTGATGTTACCCTGTGCCACGTGCATGCCATTATGTATACATAAGCATGTACTGACAAGAACAGGAAACTTTGATATCAAAATATTACTAATCTTTGCAACAATGGTCATGATTGGTACAGAAGCACCATATTATCTCCAGTGATGTTCTAGATTGCAATGGAATCCCTCTAAAAATAATGAATTGGTATCACACAAAGAAGATCCAACAGATGCAGCAATCAGCTTCAATACACAGCTTCAAAAGTAAAGCTCATAATGAAATCACAAAATGAAGAGGCAAATGAATAAGTGCCCGACCAAAGGTCTAATTTCTTAATAAGCATCTCAAAACTTATCAGGCATTTACCAATGCTGCTATAAAGTAACACAAAATTGTCGAACAATCAAGAGAAAGCTCATTCTTATTGAAGAGATTGCATCCTGTCTCTGTCCATATAGAAAGAATTGTCCTCCAACTTTCTATTCCTAGTTTTCAAGTTGGTTTTTTACTCTAGCTATGTTAAGTAGAGTTATTACTCATCTTTATTACACTAAACTATTAACAGAAGTACATGTCGGTTACAATGTTTGGGTAGAATAGATGATCCATAACATTGTAAGGATGTTAAGAACATGAAGAAGAACAAAAAACCAGCATTCCAAAGAACCAATCATTAAAAGTAACACAAGAACCATAAGAAGCAGAAACTAAGCCAGACAAAAAACAAATGAATCTGGAGCAGATATCCAACATCTAGAAACAAAAAAAAAAAAATTGCCATCTGAATTTTGGAATAATCTTGATGAATTATTTGATTTTCTTCGAGTAATATCAACTCACTTCAAAATATATAAAGATAGAAGACTTCTAAATTTAACAGTAAATAAATGTTGCAAGAAAAAATTCCTAACATTCATCATTAATTGAGAGCTATCACAAGATTCAAGGTTTGCACGAACTAGCCAATAATGTAGATAGCTTTGAAGATGAAACATAAATTTTTAACAATAACATTACCATGCTAGTAACCAGCATTAAATATCAAATGCTTTAAAAATAAAATCTGAAAGATGCAACAAATTTGGATTAATATGATGAAGCATCAGAAGACTGAAGCAGAATATAAGGATAATGGCAAGTTCAAGAGATTTTTTTAAAAATATATTGTTCTACAACAAGAGGAATATAGAAAACAGTTCCAGCAATTGGGGCAAATTTTTCAAGAAAATGACGTTATGCCACCCATGCAAATAAAAGAACATTCTCAAAGTATTGCTGCCTAAAGTAGACGCATACAATCTTGATGACTGAGTAGATAAAAAATGGAAGTATATTAAGACAATCTTTAAGGACAGCAATATAGGATACCTAACAAAAAGAAGTGCTTTGAATGAGCTGCTAAAAAGTCAAAACTCTTGAATATTTGTGCAGTTTCATCGTAAAGTCTGCACATTCCTACTATGTTTCATAAGCTAGCAGAAAGTTTTTGGAAGCTGTTACAGGATAAAAAACTTATGGATGAAATTAATCATTTTCTGTCATCCAACTGTAACATATCAAATGCAAAATGACTCTTCTATCTTTACGCTCAAGCTTCAGCTTATACATGTAGCTTAAGTTCACTGGAAGTTTTGTGTGCAGTACCCAGAGCAAACTTGTGCAAATATATTTACATTTGCATTATCTTTTTATACTACTTGCTATCCTACTTGTACTATTAACAAAGATGGGCTCATGGAGGGCTTGATCAGTAATAGTATTGGATGTCATTAACAAAGAAAGCAAATCAAAAGCTTAAACTAACTACCTGCCTCATCCTATATCATACATTGTGCCCACATTCATGGATTAATAAGGAATGATGAATGGAAGACTTCAAAATTGAGGGGTGCAAACATACTGCAGTTTTAGATGCCATATATTAATAATGTTTACATTTTACTGAAAAAGTAGGCGTTCTAACGCACAAGGATAAAATAATTCTTTTTAGAATGGTTTGCAAAAGTGTCTTTTATTAGGACCTCAAAGAAAAATTAAAATTAGAAAATATATTAAAAGGCCACGACAAACTATAAAAGAAAGCTCGAAGAAATAAGGTGTTTTACCAAGTTTTGAAGTGAAACCATAAGCTCCAAAGCCAAAAAATGATTCGAAGGTATAAACAGCTAGAGTAGAACATTGAGAATATACAACATAAAAAGAAGAAAAAGATTATTGGCACTAAAAACATACCTTAAATCAATATCTAGAAAATATAAATATTCACAACAACAAATGAAAAACATGTTGAAGAAGCTAATATCTATAGGGACTTCAATGATAAATAACTAGTACAAATATTTGAAGTCATAAACCATCTAGAGAAAAAAGCATTTCAAATTAAATCACCCAATTGATTACACAGAACTGCTATATTTTTGGCATTATAACTTAAAAGAAGAAATTTAAATCTGATCATCTAAACAAAATTGGCACATTAAAGTTAATCTATGATAATTAAGACAACAGATTAAGGTATCCACAAGGTAAATCACTTCAAATATGGATGCAGCCTCAGATTGTAATATATGACAAAAATCAGGACAGCTTTGCACATAATGCAGACAGTGATACATGAATTGGTAAATAAAAAGATAAAAAAAATCTGTTCTTTTGCATAATGTAAGCATGATTTTTTTATCAAAGTAATTCAAATAAACTATAAATCTGTTGTTGTCATTAAAGATGGAATACACAAGAGACGAATGAAAATAATTTATTCCCTAAAAAAATTCCATTATGCATAAGACAACCCTAATTTCAACTTCCAAGCATATGAGGACACTAAATATACTTGAGTAAAATTAAAAACATTTGAAACTTTATAAAATGATACCACTAGGTTTTGGATGATTCAATAGTTTATTGATTCATGTTTCTAACACTCTAAGAAAATTCACATGTTCCCAACTAGCAATACTTGGAAACATTAATTTACTGTAGATAATTTAAACGAAGTACAAAACAATACTGGATCGAAGAAATCTACATGTAGATATGCCAAAAAATCATGAAAAGTAAATACCATGATCCTTATTTTTTTACCAAGAGAGAATACTGAATTCAATCATAACATTTCATGTTGTTCCATCACCAAAACAAAGTAAAGGGAAACTGTTAAATATGTTCATTTGCTAATATTGTAGATAAATTGGTCCTGACTGATGGGATATATTTATAATATTTCAGACCAAGGAAGAACAAATAATTGGCTAAAACATTTTTAAAAATCACCTACATTTTATGTTTTATCTGTAGGAATAAAAATGCAACATATTAAAAGTCCAATGAAGCTATAACAAGAAAAAATAACTGAAATTTAATCCTGTCCAATAGATGCAAAGTTTCTCCTTATAATAATGAAAAAACTGCAGAAACTTCAGTTTTAATTTCAAATTTGGAAGGAAAGACTGTCTCTACATGCAGAATTAGCTGAAAGCACAACCAAGCAATTAAGGTCTCAAATAAAGAAAGACAACCATGAATTCGTACCAAAATCTGAACAATAAGCTCCATTAAAAATACTAGAAAAACATTCAACACAACTAAGGAAAGCTAGTATGATCTAATGAAAGATACAAATGGTGTATCTCGGAATTGACATTGAGGTTACTGTTTTAAACAGGCTTCTATAAACTGATTAACAGTATTTTTTTTATTTCCAGTTTGAACATACAAATGAAAATAACTGCTGTTTTGTAACAGAGAAACTCTGTGGGTTAAGAAAGTCATTATAAAACTCTTGATCATAAAACTACTTTTCGGTAGGAAAGTATTGAATAAATAGCTGTCTAGGTAACAAAATTGAAGAATATTATCTTTCAGACAAAAATAAACTGATTAACAATATTTTTTTTTATTTCCAGTTTCAACATACAGATGAAAATAACGGCTGCTTTGTCACAGAGGAACTCTGTAGGTTAAGAACGTCATTGTAGAACTCTGATCATAAAAGTACTTCGGTAGGAAAGTATTGAATAAATAGCTGTCTAGGTAACAAAATTGAAGAATATTATCTTTCAGACAAAAAAATGTCAATAAGCTTTCAGACAAAAGTATCAATAAGCTAAAAAGTGCATGAGGATTCCTTATGTACCTAAGATATGAAATGCAGGAAGAAAGCAAAATCAATTTGCAGTAAGATTGTGTGATTGTTCGCTCATCATTTCTAAAAGATAAAACTATTTATCCAGTATACTATGCATAAAACTCAAAATTAATAGACATTTTGAAAATAGTAGGAAATGTATGTTAAATTAATAAATTGTTTTCTAAATATCTTACAATGAAATTCTTAGTAAACAGTAAAAAAAAACCCTTCTAGGTTTTCCTTGTTGATTAAACTCACCAGCAAGATTTGAATAATTCACCAGCAAGGACAAATGTAATGTAAAGCTATCCAATGAAAGACAATATTACATAAAATCAGGAAAAGTTAAATATACAAGAATCTTTAAGCAAAGAAAGATTTGTGTCTTACCGTACAGCAAAGCGGTTTGGGACATCCCTCAAAAAACATCAAAGATTTTGCTTGCTTCTTTGGCTCACCAGCACTGCCATGATCTTCGATAACCTTTTCAACATAAAAATTTTCACAGTGCTTCACATTTGCCGAAGTAACGTTATCCAAAGAATTTACAATCTGTGCACCAAGACACTGGGCTAAACGCTCCAAACGTGGCCTTTTCACATCCGATACAACTGATATCTCCTTTGAATACAAATACTCTCGGGCATGACGCGGAACAGACTCTTCAACTAGCATCACATTTGGATGATGAGCCTCTAGATTTGCCACAGCCATTTTTAGGTAATCGGTTTCCTAAATTGAAACAAAGAAAAGTTCTATTACAACTAAGCTTTTGATTCAACTTCAAGTATGTGAGGAAGTCAAGTTATATAATTAGGAAACAGACATACAGTGAAATTACTGCTTACCTGCTGGATCACAGCTTCAAGAGACATAAGCTCATTTGAAACTCTTTGAAAAGGTCCTGCCAATAGAAGCAGTCTAGGATTCTTGTATCTGGATATCATGTGTTTGTGGGCTACATTTTTTTGGATTACAACTCCCTTGATGAGTTTACTGCCAAATGCCAAGTAATTATAAACATTCAGAAAAAACAGAAGCTTCTACCGAATAAATGAGAAAAAATGAACTACTCTTACCCATAAATCTTACCTTTCGTTTTTCTTCCCACATGCTAGGCACTTCACTTTGACATACTTAACAGGGTCCATAGCTGCCCCTTGATTAGCATCAGGCTTAATATACGTTGCAGCTTGCCATGACAAATCGAAAACAATATCCTTCCAGCCCTGGGTGCCATTATCATCAAAGGCAGGAATATTTTCCCCGGCCAGAAGCTGTCCTACAAGAAACCGAAATTGCTCCTCTAGAACAGACTTCATGGCATTTTCGTGATTCTCTGATATTCCATCCTTGTCAGCCTGTGCATCATCGCCAATGAAACTCTCGGAAGAACTTGGCAAACATCCAACATCGTCATCCTCATCGAGCATGCTAGATTCCATATCATCATCTGCATTCTCCGGAGGAGGAGCAAGGAATATGGCAGGATTGTTGCAAATGTCGGATGAATCTGTCGACACTGATTCGATTGAATCTTGCTGATTCTGCGTTTTGAGTGCGGAGCTGCTGCTGTTGCTGTTGGTGGGAAACATGGAATAGCCAATGCTCTCACTGCAATTGTCGACGCCATCTGAGTCCTCCCCTGAGGGAGGCCCATTGCTGCTGCCGCTCGGACACTCCAATTGTAAATCGCTGGGAAAACCTGCGATCCTGGAATTCTCCTTCTCCTGGGTGTTGGGGTTGCTGTTGTTGTCGTACTCAGCTGCATGTTTCTGTATTTCAGCATTCATTGGATGTGAATGTGAAAGGAGATCTGCTATGCTCGCACCCGAATTCTCCAGAATCAAATCGGAAGGCGGCCTTGATTCGTGACTGCCTGTGCGTGTGCTGTATGATGCATCATCGTCCTGTACCCTGAGATGAGAATGAGATGCAACAGGCGGATTTGTCACGGACGGCAGACACGCCCTCCTCCCTCAATTGGTAATTTCAATTTCAATATGACAATAGATATAGATATAGATTGATTGATAAACAAGAGTTGAAACAGACACATACCGCTCCATGTAATGGGCATTCCCAGACATGTCATCTGTTCATGTACACGGATGAAAGAAGAAAATAATTAAACAAGTGGTTGCCAGTTGCTACCCACTTAAATATCGCAAAAAACCAAATTAGATTTTAAAAAAAAAAAGCTCCCCCCAAACATTTTTTTAAAGCCCCTAATTTTAATCAAGAAGTAAAATATTCCATTGAAATTCAATTCAATTACCCAGATGAGAAACACAGCTGATATAACTGGAAACTGAAGGAGAAGGACTGATCCGAGGAGAACAATAAGGCGTGGAATTGGATTGATGAGGAATTGGGTAACCCAGGGGTTCACAAACCCACAAAGAATTTGAATTCTCTCGCTCCGAAACCAAACTCAAGCAAGCAACGCAGGGATGCCCAAAACGATCGTCGTCAAGTTTAGAATTCAAATTGGATTCATAAAGCATGCTGCTACGGCGATATTCAGAGGAGCAGCAGCAGCAGGATGATTTACGAGTTGGGTCCTTTTCTTCTTCTATGCCCAACTGGTCATTTTCCTCCTCTTCCTCTTCTTCTTCTCTTTCGTGCTGTTGTTCCAATGCTAAACCTAAATCTAAATCGGCAGTTATCCGGAACCTGCCCAAAACGAATTGCCTGGCCTTGAGGAGGCGATCCAACACAGAGCTGCACGAATTGGGGTCAAATCCCTCGGCCATCATCTTGCTCCGAACAGGGCAAACAACCATCACTCGCTCTCTCTCTGCAATTCAAATTAAGTCGCAAAACGACATCCATCATGGCAACCCAAATGACAGCAGCAGTACACAGAAAAAAGCCCAAGCCCACACGGCGATGCCTTCCTGCCTGCGAACGAATCTGGAATGGCCAAACCAAAGTAAAGCAAAGAAAAGCAAAAGCCACAAAAGAGGCAAAATACACACAAGAAAGAAAAGAACCGAAAGAAAGATACGTAAATATCGAAGGAACAAACAGACGAAGATTGTCAGAGATATAGGGGGGGAAGAAGGCAAAAAGAGGAGATCGTCAGAGAGATGGGGAAAGAAGAAGAAAGGGAGGGGAAGAGCGGTGATGATGGAAGAAGATGGAAGGCAAAGCGATGCAAATCTGGAGAAGAAAAGGGGAAAGGATGGAGTGGAGCCCGCCTGGCATTCAGCTCGCAGAGGAACAACTGCTTTTCTGCTTAAACGGGGGTGGTGCGGGGTTGTGTGTACTGTAAAAAAGAAAAAAAATTGAAATGGAGGAAGAGTTTTGACATGCAGCAGTGTCTACTTTAGTTTACTTTGGCGGTGGGAAACTTGACGTTTGACGGGCAGCAGCCAACTACAGCAACCGCGTGTGTATGGATTTGGATTTGCTTCCCATTTCGTTTTTTGAAATTTTCATCACATGTGTGTCTATTTGGGCATTAATTCCCAGACCTTCTTGTACCATTAAATTTCCAAGATCCGTGTTGGGCCTTTCGTTTGTCTTTTAGATCAGCATAAACTTTGTTAAATATAGAACTTACTGTAACGATGCCCCCGCTACGAGACTACTGCCGTATTCGAAAACAAAGGCAAGGATGGAACACAACCTCTGCCGCACCCATAAAGGAAGCCAAGCTCTAAAGTGCAACCTCCTTTGGTATATGTTTTATTTCGTTTTTGAAGGTTGCATTGACACTTGGCCAATCTCAATCCTAACAACCGTAAAAAACAATTTCTCTTTTTTATTGTAGTTTTCTTTTAACGGTGTTGGAATTTCAAAATAATTGTAATATAGTTATATTTTAAGATATTCAGTTAGAATTTTACAAGGAGGTGTTAGACCCAAAATAAATAAATAATAATATTTAAAAAATTCAAAGTACATCATATTATCAAAGAGAGAGTCTAAAAAAAAACCCACTAGTTGTAGGGATGCTTTTTCAAGTTTTAATCCTTACAACCAATCCTGAAAAACCTCCCCTTTAAACTAGGAAAGGGATCAAGCCTTGCCCTTATTCAGAGTCATTTTCACAAGGCTTCACTTCTTACTAAATAACAAATAACAACTTTCACTAGGAGCTTTTTTGCTTAAAGTATCTTTGAGAATTTGGTATTTGACACTTGAAGAAAGGTCATAGTTATGCTCTTATTACTAGACTAGCTTATATATATATATATATATATATCAATTGGTCAAGATGATTTTAAAGAAGATGATGTTAACCAAGCCCGACTATTGGACAAGGTAACAAGATAACTAAAAATTGGAGGGATGAGTGATTCCATTTTTAGTTATCTTGTTACCTTGTCCAATAGTTGGGCTTGGTTAACATCATCTTCTTTAAAATTATCTTAGCCAATTGATAGAGAGAGAGATATATATATAAGCTAGTGGAGCACTTTCGCGGGCTATGAATAGAATTTAATTATTTTTTTAATTTTTTAAGTTATCATCACTATTTGCATTCCAAATAATATATACTAGTCAACATAAATTGGTAAAAATAAATGTTTATATATTTCGTATATGTTGATGAAGGAATACATTACACAATTATTACAACAAACATTATAGAGCTGTATAATATGATTCAGCAAAAGGCAAAATACAATGATAAGTGTGAACCTAATATGCCTAATCCTCCAATTGAGCAAAACGAACTTCCTATGCAATTCTACTTTGAAGATGTTTAGCATCTGAAATCTTTTTGTATCTTTGCACCTATTGCATGTGGGTCATCTACTTTTGGTTGTATCCAATAATATGCTAAGAAACATTTCATTGCATACATTGCAGGAACATGCATTTGCAAAACTTCTAACTATAGTATTAAAATTCTATATTGCTTGAACAATTTCTGTGCTTATCTTTTGCAATCTTGGGAAAGACTGAATAGGTTTTGAAGAAGGCATTTCCATTGCTGGTGCACTAGCAACATCTATAGCTTCATTCATTTGATGAAATAAATTTTCCTTGTGTCGATGTTGCCTCGTTCAATGTTCACTCTTGTTATAATGTAGTTGTTCTTGATCTTCTTGCAATTGTTGTTCTTCTTCGTGTGTGATTTTTAGAATGAATGTTGCTTGATTAACAGGCATAGATGCATTTCCAATGTCCTGCAAAAATGCTTGGAAATTTAAACTAAAAATTGAATTAAAATATGTACCAACTTGAGTATGGCAGATACCAACCTGCATTTCTTCTTAATTATTTATATTATTAGTGTCAATAATGTGTATCATTGCTGATAAGCAGCAAGGTACCCCTACGCCCAACCATACGAATACGAGTGTTCACGCACGATTTGGTCGAACTCCAAGGATTAAGTGCTTATGCGCTTACACAGAAAAAGGATGAGTTATGCAGTCATTACCTTCCCAAGCTTACTTGTAAGGTGCAATTGTATGGTTAAGTAAACTCGAGGTATATGATTTTTATGTTTTTTATATTTTCTATCTTAATCTCCTAAGTGTGTGTAATGAAAAGATTTAATTAACTAATGGGTCTTTGTCACTCTAATGTGAATCAAATCCTAACACCAGCATCCATTCCCACTCTCCGGACACATCCTGAACTAGTGTAACACTACTAGGATTACCAAAAGCTAGTCGTTACTGGGTTACCAAGTGTTCCACGTATGCTCGAAGTGGTCATGCTGAGTGTGCTAATTTGTTGGTAATTGATAATCAATAATTCAGTAAAAATAACAGTAATTAACTATTGAAAGCATCAAATAACAGTAAATAACATGAAATGCAAGAATTAAGCTATTCTAAATGTTGCAAGGTTTATCATAAAGTTCATCTTTATTTCCAGTCACAAGGTGTGCTCAGGTGCACAATGCTCAAATAAAGATTCGTTCACTCTATGACTCCTCCTGCGAGCATTCAGAAATAATTCTAACTCTAGAATGGAAAAACTACAAGAGTTCAACTAAGGGACTAAAAAACTAATACTCAAACTAAGCGCCCCTGTCTCTTATTTATAGCCAACGAGACAAGTTCCAACATCGCATGCCCGATATCGCTTCAGCACCTCCGATATCGCGTATCTGATATTGAGGGCCCGATATCGGGACTCATCATACTCCCATGACTGAATGAAAACACATCCTCGAGTTCCTTACAAAATATTGGGAAGGTATGGGATTATTGTTTAAGCGACAACTGACAGTGACATGAAATGATAGACTCAAAGTGCCTGGTGAACGGATTGACAAACATATTACAGCATTGGTGTTCATAACCATTGTGGTGAGCACTGTACATAGATGACATCCAGACCCTCACTTGATAGCTTGAAGAGAGAGAGAAAAGAAAATGAGGCGCATTGCTGCTGGTGTTAAAAATGTGCACACTGTTGTCCATCCATGGCCACACGACCAAGTGATGAGTGGCGAGGTACCCCTACACTCAACCATATGAATACGAGCGTCTCACGCACGATCCGGTCGAACTCCAAGGACTAAGTGCTTACGCACCTTATGGAACACTTAAGGTTAATCAATCGTTGTCTTCCAAGGCTTACTTGTATTATCACGGTTGTATGGTTAAGTAAGTCTGAGGTATATGAATTTTATAACTTTTATCTTTTTATTGCCTATGTTAAGAGAGGAAAGGGTGAAGAGACTAAGTAACTAACTTTCACTAACTAAGCTTTAATTGTCCTAGCATCAGTATCTGTTCCCACTTGCCATACACACCTTGAACCAGTGCAATGCTACTGGGATTACCAAACGCTATTCGTTACTAGGTTACCAAGCATAGCACACATGCTCGAAGCAGTCGTACTAAATGCACTTAACTAGGAGTTGAGGGTTGAGAGAGATTAATTATCTAAGAAAGCATTTAAGCATTTAACATTAATTAAATCCTAATTAGCTTAGTCCATGCACTACATGGTTTATTAGAAAGTTCGTCTTTATTTCCGTACACAAATGTGTGCTCAGGTACAATTTGCTCGAATAAAGATCCGTTCACTCTGAGACTCCTACTGCGGGCACATGGAAATTATTCTATCTCTAAAATGCTAAAATTGCCAGAGTTTAGCTAAGGGTCTAAATCTAGATGAGGAAACAAGGGAAAGCTGCCTCTTATTTATAGAACTAGCGACGGACTGCGATATCACGTCCCATCATACCCCCATGACTGAATGAAAACTCGTCCTCGAGTTCCTTACAAAATATTGGGAAGGTATGAGATTATTGACTTGAATGATACTAATGGTGAATGGGGTGACATGTGAACGGATCATCATTACAAAACATGACAAAATTTAGTGTTCCGATAACAAGAGTGAACACTATACATATTTGACATCCAGCCTTATTTGGCAGCTGAGAGAGAAGAGAGAAGAGAAGAAAGAGAGAAAAGAAGAAGTCTGTTGTTGCCAACACCAAGATTGCATCTTTCGTTGTCCATCCATAAGCACGCCATCAATCTTGTCCCTTGCATAACTACTTCAGCGTCAATCCATTCCAAGTGTTTCCTCCAGATCCAATCCATTGTTGTATGATTACCATTTGCACACACAACACAATATGATATTAGTAAGGATAAATGAATCATAATGCAATTGATACCTTGCTTTGGTGTAAGGTCCATTGGCTGAGTTGTGATATGGCTGATACAGATCTGGAGATATGGCTAACTACCCAAGGTGTAGGGGTAAGAGAAAAATCAAAAAAATTGGACCAAGACCCCCATGACTAAGAGCGAACCTCCGGTAGCGATAGAATGGAAAAGGATAAGGAATAAGAAGGATGGAGAAAAAGAAACAATGGTCATGCCGATAAAATGGATGTCACAGATGGAGATGAAAAAAATAAATGGTGATTGCGGAAATGTTTAAGGGAAAGAAATTAATGGATGCACCAAATTGGAATGCCAGTGGGTCCTCCCCAAAGCAAGCTCATGTTCTTAATGCCCTGACAATCCCACACTCAAAGAGTCCGTAGGCTCTAAGAATGTCATTCAGAGACAAGAGTTAAATTCTTAACCACAAGAGTTTACCGAAAATAAAACAATGCATCAACCAAAATATAGACTACTGATACAACCGGCAATGAGGTGATAAATGGGGAAAGAAGGATGGAAAGAAGAGAATGGAATGGAGTCTCAAAAACAAGGTGGTGTACAACCCCTTGTGTGTTAATGGTTAATGTGACTTAGTAGATCTCATTCCAAATCCAGCCTCAAACAACCCACATTCAGTGACTTCGCATTAATACATTCGGCCCATCTATCCACTTGAAGTAACAAGAATGCTTCCACCAAAGAGCCACCACCATTCTGACGAAACGAAAGAGGAGAAAGTAGGAAGCGAGAATGGCTTTAGTTAGAGGGAACATGTTTATTTTAGTTCCATAACCAGTGCTTGTAGCCCAAATGATTATTTCGTCTAAGGGGTATGCTTTGAATTCTCACTGTTTTTTTTTAATGTTTTTGCATAAGAACCACACCATGCAAAGACTTATTATTTTTATTTGCTCAGCTTCCCGATAATGCGGCAACGTCAGAATGGTAAGAAAACTCAAGAAGAAAACATCCAAGCACCCAAGAGAATGGCCAGCACAAGTGCATTAAATCTCCTTGAAGCCACACCCTTTTCAATCCTTGAGTCCTTCCTTAGTTTGAGAAATGGCCAGTCATCAGTTCGTTGATAGTTCTTATTATTGAGAAAGGGACTGTATAGTTCCAAGCCAAGAGAGACCATAGAATCTTATAAATGTATGGATGAAGTGGACTCATTGCTTGCTATATCAAAAGAACCATACCTTAGTATTAACATCATAACTTAAAGGTAAAAACCAAATATTAGCAATCAATGGAATATAGTTCACACACCATCGGGAGCACTTCTTAGGTGATGAATCAAACAAAATAATCAAACACACAAAGAAATAAAAAAGTATAAACGATGTTGTAAAACAAAAATAAGAAAAGTTAAAGAAATTTGTAAAACAAAAATGTGTAAAACAAAAACATGTAAAAAAAATTTAAAAAGAATTGAGGGCCTCAAATGATTAGCATAGATGGCCGTCTCCCCCATGATTGAATTGGAAGGGAGAGATCCAAAATAAGGAGCAAGGTCATCCTCTCTCAGAGGTATTATGTGCACCAGCTGTTCTAAGTTCATGGAAGGATTTGGTTTGTTGCACATTGATCAATAATCTCTTATCAGGGCTTTTAGGTTTGTATATGGTCATGGCTCCTAAGGGAAAGGTTGTGTGAATGATGTAAGGTCCTTTCCACAATGTTTGAAATTTCGTGTGTTGGGGCACATGTGTGGGGTTCTAGTAAAAGACCTTATCTCTTGGTTGATACTTAACCTTTCGAATTTTTAATTCATGATGTTGTTTGTTATGTGTCTTGTGCAACTCATTTGATGACAGGGCACCCAATCAGTTTTCATCTAGCATGTTTAGAGTTGCCAATCTTTGTTTTTGTGCTAGATCAAGGTCAAGGTGGAGGTCACATGCCATGGACAGTGTATGAAGCTCGGTTTGAATTGGAAGCTTTGGGAGCTTTCCATACACTAACTCATAGGGAGAGTAGCTTGTAGGGAGTTTCCAAGTGTAGCGGTATGCTTAGAGAGCATCGTTCAGTTTAGTGCTCCAATCTCGCTTATATTTGCTAATTATCCTTGTTAATATTCTAGTAATCTCCCGATTAGTGACCTCGGCTTGGCCATTAGCTTGAGGATGATAATATGTAGTTAATTTATGTTCAACCCCTAAGCGTTGCATCAATTTTTGAAAGGTTGCACCCATGAAATGCATTCCATTATCTGAGATAAGTGCACGCGGCAGACCAAACCTATTTACGACTTGTTGTACAAATTGTGCAGCTGTAGATGATGTGTAATCTGTTACAGTAACTGCTTCGGCCCATTTTGTTAGATAGTCAATAGCAATAATGATATAAGCTTTTCCATTGGACATTGGTGTAATGGGCCCCATAAAGTCTATTCCCCAAATGTCGAAGGGTTCCAAGGGTTGAATCCATTGTTGCGGACCCTCCATTCTAGTAGTCATTCCTCCATCACATTGACAGTGCTCACAGGATTGGAAAAAATGATGGGCGTCCCGAAATAGTGTTGGCTAGTAATATCCTGCAAGTAGGATCTTAATAGTCGTTCATCTCCCTGCATAGTGACCCCCATACGGGCCCTCATGAGTGTCCTGTAGAACTCTTAGTTGGTCCACATCGGGCACACACCATCGAACCAAACCATCAGGATAGACTTTGTAAAGTTGTCCTTTGATCTCCATGAAGTACTTGGTTCTGTGAAGAAACTATTGTTTCTTCCTAAAGTCCAACCCCTATGGTGTTTGTTGGGAAAGGAGATAAGTGAGAATGTTACTGTACCAATTCATTCCCATGGGTTGGTTATTCACTACACCTGCAAAGAGGGCCGCATCGGGAAAATGATCAGATATGGCGTATTCATCCTCTTTTCTGTCCTAGTGCAACCGAGATAAATGATCTGCAATTACATTCTCGGTGCCCTTTCGATCTATCATCGTTAGATCGAACTCCTGTAGGATTACCAGCCAACGTATGATACGAGGGATAACCATTGGCTTATTCATGAGGAACCTAATTGCACTATGATTTGTATGAATGTACACTTTGTAGCCTAACACATAGTGCCTAAACTTGTCCAGTGCAAATACTACAGCCATTAATTCTTTTTCTGTAGTTGTATAGTTAAGTTGTGCACCGACGATACTCTTACTTGTACAGTGGATGTAATAAGGACATTTTTGTTCATGTAACTATGTCAGTACGGCTCCTAAGGCATAGTTGGATGCGTCAGTCATTATATGGAACGGTTTGGACCAGTCAGGGGCTTGTAGAATGGGAGTTTCTACAAGCCTTTGTTTCAAAATTTGGAATGCTTGTTTGCATTCCCTGGTCCATTCGAATGGTGCATCCTTCTTCATTAGTTCTACCAATGATTTAGCAATCTTGGAAAGGTTCTCAATGAATCTCCGATAGTAGCCAGTGTGTCCAAGGAATGACTGAATGTCTTTCATAGTTTTCGATTGTCGGGTGATTCCTTGGATGACCCTAACTTTCTCTGGGTCTACTTCTATTCCTGAATGTGAAATTTTATGCCCAAGTACTATGCCCTCTTGGACCATCAAATGGCTTTTCTGCTAGTTGAGTCTTAAGTTGGTTTCTACACATCGTTTTAGCACTTGCTCTAGTCGGTCCAGGGCTTGATCAAAGCTTGTCCCATAAGTGGAGAAGTCATCCATGGAGACTTTTACTCAGTTTCCTATCTACTGTTGGAATATGCTTAGAACTAAACGTTGAAACGTGATAGGGGCATTGCACAAGCCAAATGACATTTGTTTATATGCAAATGTTCCCTAAGGATTGATGAATGTTGTTTTGGCTTGATCTTTTGGTGCTATCCGTATTTGGTTATATCCACTATACTCATCCAGAAAACTATAATAGTGATGCCCTGCTATAGTGTCCAAGACTTAGTCAACGAATGGCAACGAGAAATGATCCTTGAATGTTGCCATGTTTAGCAGCCTAAAATCTATACACACCCTCCATTTGCCTCCCTTCTTAGGTACGATCACAAGAGGGCTAACCCATTCACTATTAGCAATGGGGTATATGAACCCAGCCTTAAGAAGTTGTCCTATCTCTTCTATTACTATTTTTTTCAATTTTGGATTCAATCACCTTTGTGGTTTTTTTTGAGGTTTCATGGAGGGGTCCGTGTAAATCCTATGTTGGCATATCCTAGGGTCTATTCCAATTAACTCGGGGTATGACCAGGAAAAGGCCTTTGATCACTTTTTTATCACTTTCAACGGTCTCTCTTTTTGCTTGGGAACAAGTTTTGCATTTGATGATTATCGATTTTCCATTTTCAAGGGTCATATACTCCAGACTAGTGGGCAATGGTTTCAAATCAAGGGGCTCTTGTTTAAATCCCTCAAAAATTTCCAACTTCCCCCAATTGATGTTTTCGAGGCTAAGGTTTGGAAGTTGGCAATGGACTTGCTCAAGTGTGTCTGTGCTTCCAATGTAAGCACTAGTTATTCCCTCAGTTAATTCCATGCATGTTATCGAATTACTCTCTTGATCAGCCATCAACCACAGGGTGTCCTCTTGTTGTGTGGCTGCTGCATACATGCACCTTTGTATATTAATTTCTTATGCACATCGATCGCATGCAGGCAATGCTAAACTTCACATAACCCATGATTTCTACATGCAATGGCACCCTATGTCACTGTATGCGATGCATGGAATTTTCTTCTTCTCGATCTTTCCAAAAGGGTTCTTCTTGGATATTTCTAGGGAAAGATCACAGATCCCTAGGTGTGCATCTATAGTGCTCAACCATGCTCTTCCCATTATTATTGGGAAGTCCCCCTTACTGTTGTTTACTTGTATCACTAGGAAATCAGTTGGATATGACCAACCACTCACAGTGGTAACGATGTCCTCCACTAATTCCAAAGGGACAGTGATGGACTGGTCGGCTAGCTCTAGTTGAATATTACTCTTCCTTAGTGGAGGAAGGTTTCAAGCTTTGTACATCTTCTATGATATTAAGTTGAATCTAGAACCTGAGTCTAGAGAGAGCTTTACATGGTTCATTCCCAGTGACTTGGAGGTAGATTAGAGGACTTCCAAGATTAGAGAATTTCTTGGGAAGGTGGCCCACCTTGATCTAGTCAGTGACAGTATGTGTTAACATAACCATGTGCGTTGAGCTCTACTTTTGGTTTGAAGGAGGTCCCAAAACTTTATTTGGTACAGAGGTGTTTAGATGTTTAATTGCTTGTGATGGTGAGGGCTTAGTTGGATTGTTGGTTTTGAAGAAAGGTCTTTTCGACATAAGATTGTCAGAACCAACTGTGGTTTGAGGATTTGAAGCCCTTGTGACAT
This sequence comes from Gnetum montanum, assembly GCA_015680685.1. Lineage (NCBI taxonomy): Eukaryota > Viridiplantae > Streptophyta > Gnetopsida > Gnetales > Gnetaceae > Gnetum > Gnetum montanum. The sequence continues at coordinate 473,061 of MNCI01017692.1, forward strand.
TGGGTTGTTGCGATTAAGTGGGGAATACCCCTTGCATTGTTAGAGCGATTGGTAGTGGAGCTATCGATGTAAGAGTTGCAGGTGGATTTGGAGGATGGTATGCATGTGGTGTGTCTCTTCCAGGAGAAGGAGTCCTATAGTACTCTCGAGCTTGGTAGTGACGTTGTTGGGTCACGTGACCAACAGAGTCACTTGGAGAGATTGGCTGCTACACGTAGTAGCCATGTTGTCGGTAAGGGTATTGTTGCCTTGGCTGTGGCATCCCCAATGACTATGGGTATTGCCACTACTAGTGTTGCTCCATAGGTTGTGGCAGAGTTCCAATTGGATAATATGTTAATGGTTGGTGGAACTGCCTTGGGTTACCTTGGGGATAAGGTAACCGTTGGGGTGCTTGCCGTTTGTTAAGTCTTGGGTTGAGTGCATACACCTTAGACTCTTGCAGATGTGAGATTATTGGGCAACATCCCTTAGGATGGTCATACTGACATATCTCACATCCACCGTCATTGTCCGTATTGGAATCCACAACCTCTTCGGTGATAGTCATTTTACCCTTACCTTTGTTACGTGCATAGTCCAAATCCCTCTTCTTTTTCTTATCATGGTCACTACTTCGCTCCTTAGACTCCTCTACGATTTTTAAAACGGTTTCAAATCTACTATCTAAGGAGTCCCACATTTGATCTACCTTAGCCGACACTTCTGTTGTTAATTTCTAAAGCGGCAAGGTTTTCCTACTCACCAACTCTTCGAGTGGTGACTCATCCTCCTCCTCACAGAATCTCACTCCCCTCTTCCGGAGGAAAGGATCGCGGTTATACTCTTCCATGTTTTCTTTCTTACGTAGCTCTCCTTCTTCCTTAGCTACTTACTCCAACAATCTATGAACCTCATGGGAACTAAGTTCAGATAATCTCCCTTGGGCATATGTGCCAAGGGTTTTCCTGGTTTCATGTCTTAGCCCATCTACGAGATGGCGTAGTTGATCTCGTTTTGCGTAACCATGGTGATGAGTGGCGAGGTACCCCTACACTCAACCATACGAATACGAGCGTACAAGCGCAATCCGGTCGAACTCCGCAGACTAAATGCCTTAACGCCACAAGAAACACTTGGGGTTAATCGTTCGTTGTCTTCCCAGGCTTGCTTGTAAGTGTCACGGTGTATGGTTAAGCAAGTCTGAGGTATGTGATTTTTTTGGTATTTTCGGCTTATCTTCTATGCTA
>MNCI01017692.1:481768-505295 GCA_015680685.1 Gnetum montanum
AAGGTTTATCCAATCAAGTTCGTCTTTATTGCCGTACACAACTTGGGTTCAGGTTACAAGCTGCTCGAATAAAGAGGCGTTCACTCTAGGACTCCTACTGCGGGCACATGGGAAAAAATTCTAACTCTGGAGTGATCAATCTGCCAGAGCTTCGCTATACTAGCCAGGATTGGGAAATGAAGGGAGTGCCGCCTCTTATTTATAGATATGGTGGCGGGACGCGATATCGCGTACGCGATATCACAGGGGAAGACGCGATATCACTGGGATGCGATATCGCGGCGGCTGCGATATCGCATACGCGATATCGCGGCACATGCAAGTCGCATCTCATCACATGGCCTGGGCAATGATGTAGCAATGCATAATATCGGCCTATGGTAGCATCCAAGGGTTTTTGATTACTCTGCTTCGATCCTTGGATCTGCTTTTGCAAGTTAGACACCCAAGGGTATGTTTGGTATTTATCGTTAAACAGTTCTAACATCGTACTCCACCTTCGAACGGATTCCGACTCCAAGGACCAGTACCAGCTTTCTACTTATTTTATTAGTGTCCTTGGGAACAACTTTAATTTTTGCCACTTGTTTTCAATGTTCTGCAAGGCACAAGCATCGTGAAATGCCTGTAAGTGGTTCTGTAGATCAGCGTTGTATCCCCCCTCAAATCGTGAGATATTATTCATGTCTAGTCTCTTGATCCAGCTATCTTTTTGGTGCCTTGTAGGTATTCTAACGACCTTTGTGATGTCTAAAATGCTTCAGGTTGCAAGTAGGGGTTCATCATGGTCATTTCTCTCATGGCATCTATGATGTCTATGCGGGTCCCTACTTTCCCTTCTTCCATGTCATGATTTTCTAGAATGCCCTCATCCTCGCTCTCGACTCTCTCGTCGAGGTCTCTCATTTTGCTTACCCTTGTCCTCACGGTTAGGTTCCTTATGACTACGTCCCGATGTTGAAGGAGAGGGTGAATGTTGCAATGAAGGGGAAGAGGAAGGAGAACCATTGCCATGATGATGTTTCCTACCTTCCCTTCGGTGATCTCGACCCCGATCGTGATGACGATGAGAATGCTTGCCCTTATCTTGTGTTTGTGTTCCCTCATTGAACACTTGGTGTTCATGGGAATCAGAACCAGGGTTGTGTATCATGGAGTGAAGGTTCTGATACACCACCTCCTCACTATCGTTAGAAGGGGGAACATCATTTTGTGGAGAACCTATTGAAATAGGTTCACCACCCTTAATTTCTCTTATAATGGGTGAAGCATTATGGGGTCCTTTGCCCTTCAACGATGTGTGGTAACTCTCGTGCCGCGAGTCCCATTGACATTGCGCTTCTGTGGGATGGTAGTCCCTTGCGTTGTAATCGCATGCAACGTACTCAGCGTATAATTGTAACATGCCTATTCGTGCAAGGACACGAAGGAGCATGTTGGGGGCTGCTCTGTCTGGAGGTAATACTATGTTATTCTCCAAGTCTCTCCAATGCAGTTGTTCATCTTGATGGAAGAAAAAGGTAAAGTCGGGTATATATTCATCATGATGAACATATACCACATTGAATTATTGAGGAACTGGCGAATTTTGGTTATGTGCGTTGTGCCTCCGACTGTCTCTAGTGTTGGTCCTAGGTGGTGAAGTGCTTTTGTTTGGAGAAGAAGACATTTTTGTCTTATTCGGTGTGTTGTTTACCGGTATGTTATATTTTTGTTTGATCAACCCTAAGGGTTCATTTTATCTCCCAACGATGTGAATGATTTCCTATGTTCTACATAGCGCACAAACAACTAAGTCCCTGGCAACGGTGCCAATAATGAGTGGCGAGGTACCCCTACACTCAACCATACGAATACGAGCGTCTCACGCATGATCCAGTCGAACTCCAAGGACTAAGTGCTTACGCGCCTTATGGAACACTTAAGGTTAATCAATCGTTGTCTTCCAAGGCTTACTTGTATTGTCACGGTTGTATGGTTAAGTAAGTCTAAGGTATATGATTTTTATAACTTTTATCTTTTTATCGCCTATGCTAAGAGAGGAAAGGGTGAAGAGATTAAGTAACTAACTTTCACTAACTAAGCTTTAATCGTCCTAGCATCAGTATCCGTTCCCACTTGCCGTACACACCCTGAACCAGTGCCATGCTACTGGGATTACCAAATGCTATTCGTTACTGGGTTACCATGCGTAGCACACGTGCTCGAAGCGGTCATACTAAATGCACTTAACTAGGAGTTGAGGGTTGAAAGAGATTAATTATCTAAGAAAGCATTTAAGCATTTAACATTAATTAAATGCTAATTAGCATAGTCCATGCACTGTAAGGTTTATTAGAAAGTTCATCTTTATTTCTGTACACAAATGTGTGCTTAGGTACAATTTTCTCGAATAAAGATCCATTCACTTTGAGACTCCTATTGCGGGCACACGAAAATTATTCTATCTCTGGAATGGTAAAACTACCAGTTTAGCTAAGGGTCTAGATCTAGATGAGGAAAGAAGGGAAAGCCACCTCTTATTTATAGAACTGGCGAAGGGCTGCGATATCGTGTACGTGATATGGCAGGGGCTGACGCGATATCGCGGCCCATGCGATATCGTGTCCCATCACCAAGCTTGTTCCTACGTAAATGCTCTTGCTCCAATCCATCGTGAGTGCTTCCTCCTATCCCAGTCCATTGTTCACGTGATTTCCATCTGCACACACAACATAGTCATGAATTAGCAAGGATAGATAAGATATAATGTAATTGATACCTTGCCTTGATATGAAACACATTAGCTAGGTGGTGGGTATGGAAAATACTAGGTTAGAGGTTTCTAACTAATAACTATCGAAGGTGTAGGGGTAAGATAAGTAATGGAATGGAAAAATTTGCGATAGGGCCCCCACGACGAAGAGTGAACCTCTGGTGGCAATAGGATGGAAAACGAAAGAAAGAGGAAGATAAGAGGAATAACAACGGTAAAGCCCATAAAAATGCATAGAATGGCAGAGAAAAATGAATGTCATAGATGGGGTGAAACGAGAAATAGTTGATTGAAAGAAATGTTTAAGGGAAAGAACTTAATAATTACACCAAAAAGGATTGCCAGTGGGTCCTCCCCAAAGCAGGCTCATGTCCTTTATGCCCTAACAAACCCATAAACCAAAGAGTTTGTAGGCTCTAGGAATGACATATGGAGACAATAATTAAGAATTCACCCACATGAATTTACCAAAGAATAACAATGCATCAACCAAGATATAGACTAATCATAAAACTAGCAATGAGGTAGAATATGGGAAGAAATATGGAAAGAGAAGAGGGAATGGAATGGAATCCCAAAATCAAGGTTATGTAAAGTCCCTTGTGTATTATCTAGTTAAGGTGACTTAATAAAATTCAATCCAAATCCAAATTAAAACTAACCACGTCCAATGATCTCGCATCAACACACTTGATCAACCCATCCTCCTAAAGAACAAGAATGCTTCCACAGAGCCACCACCATTCCAACAAGAGAAGAATGGAGAAGTAGGAAGTGAGAAAGGACCGTAGTTAGAGGGAACCTTCAGGCATGGATAACATGTCTTTCTAGTGTCATAACCAATGCTTGTAGCCCATGTTTCTTTTATTACGTCTAAGGGGTGTGCTTTGAATTCCCACTAGTTTTTTTTTAAAGTGGGAACCACACCATGCAAAGACTTATTTGATTTGTGCAACTTCATGATATTAGTCAATAGTAGAATGGTACAAAACCTATGAAAAACATCCAAGTACCCGAGAGAATAGCCAACACAAATGCGTCGAATCCCCTTGAGGTCACACCCTTTTCAACCCATTGGGATCTTTCCTTGATTTGAAGAATACCAAGCCACAAATTCATTAATATGTTTGCTTAGAGAAAGGGATAGTACATTTCCAAAATAAAGGGAGACCATAGAGTTGAATGGATGAATGGATAACGTGAACTCATTACTTGTTTTATCAAAAGAAACCATATCTTAGCATCAACATTAAAACTCAAAGGTAAAAACCAAACATTACGAATCAACACCATTATAGTCCACCCCATCATCATGAGCACTTATTATGTGACGAGTGAAAATAATTCAAACAAAATGTAACAGAGAAAGAAATAGTAAAAATGTTAACGATGGTGTAAAACAAAAACAAGTAAAGATGAAAAATGTGTAAAACAAAAAGAACAAAAGAAACTGAGGACTTAGAATAGTTAGCATTGGTGGCCATCTCCCCCATGACTGAGTTGGAAGGAGGAGATCCAAAATAATGAGCAGGGTTATCCATTAATAGAGGTAGTGTTAGTACTGGTTGTTTTAGGCTCATGGAAAGGTTTGGTTTGGTGGATGTTGACCAATAATTTCTTACTCGACCTTTCAGGTTTATAGATCATCATGGCCCTTGAAGGAAAAGTTTCATGAATGATATAGGATCCTTCCCACAACATTTGAAATTTAATTCGTGGTGGAACATGTGTGGGATTCTAATAAAGAACCCTATCTCCTGGTTGATATTTGACTTTTCTAATTCTTAGGTCATCACATTATTTGTTGAAGGCCTTATGCAGTTCATTAGATGACAAGGTGGCTAATCAATTTTCATCTAGCAAGTTAAAATTCATTAACCATTCTTTCTATGCTAGATTGAGGTCAAGGTTAAGATCACATGTTGTAGATAGTGTACGGAGCTTAGCTTGGATAGGAAGTGTTGGAAGTTTACCGTACACTAACTCATAGGGAGAATAGCCTATAGGGAGTTTCCATGTGGAGCGGTAGGCCCAAAGAGCATTGTTCAGTTTGGTGCTCCAGTCTCGCCTATATTTGCTAATGGTTCGTGTTAATATTTTTGTGATTTCCCTATTGGTGACTTCAGCTTGACCATTCGCTTGAGGATGATATGGTGTAGTCAGCTTATGCTCAACTTCTCAACATTGTATCAACTTCCGAAAAGTCACACCTGTAAAATGTGTACCATTATCAGAAATAAGTGCACGAGGCATGCCAAACCTATTTATGATTTGTTGTTGAACAAATCGTGCAACGGTAGATGATGTATAGTCAGTAATAACGACTGCTTCTACCTACTTTGTCAAATAGTCAACAGCAACAACAATGTATGCTTTTCCATTAGACATTGGTGTAATAGGTCCCATAAAATCAATACCCCATATGTCAAAGGGTTCTAAGGGTTGAATCCATTGTTGTGGACCTTCCATTATAGTAGTCATTCCCCCATCACGTTGGCAGCGCTCACAAGATTGGACAAAATGATGTGTATCACGAAATAATGTAGGCCAATAATATCTTGCAAGTAAGATTTTAATGGTTGTTCATCTCCCAACGTAATGACCCCCACAAGGGCCCTCGTGAGCATCTTGGAGAATTCATAATTAATCTACATTAGGAACACGTCATCTCATGAGTGATGAGATATCCCTACGCTCAACCATACGAATACGAGCATACACGCATGATCTAGTCGAATTCCAAGGACTAAGTGCTTATGTACCTTTACAAAACCTAGACAAGTTGGTTAATCATTGTCTTCACAAGGTTACTTGTATAGCGCAATTGTATGATTAAGTAAACTTGAGGTATATGATTTTTATATATTTTTTGATGTTTTATGTCTTGGTGCTACAAAGGGAGAAGTGAACTAATTAAGTAACTAATTTAATTTAACTAATCAACTATGCTCTAACTAGTCCTAACACCGGTATCCGTTCCCACTTACCGTACACATCCTGAACCAAAGCAACACTACTGAGATTACCAAACGCTAATCATTATTGGATTACCAAGTATTCCATGCATGCTCGAAGTGGTCATACTGAGTGTGCTTACTTGGGAGAGTTAACAAGGGAAGAGAGAACATTAATTAACTAAGAAAAGCATTAAATAACTATAAATAACATTAAATAAGCTATTTTAAATACTGTAAGGTTTATCACAAAGTTCATCTTTATTTCTAGCCACAAGGTGTGCTTAGGTACACAATGCTTGAATAAAGATCTATTCACTTTATGACTCCTACTATGGACACTCAAGAATAATTCTAACTATGAGGAAGGAAAACTGCAAGAGTTTAGGTAAGGGACTAAGACTAACTATGCAAACCAGACGTGCTTGCCTCTTATTTATAGGCGATGAGGCAAGTCTCAACATCAGATGCCCAATATCACTTGGTGAGCTTTGATATCGCAGACCCAATATTGCGGATGCGATATTGTGGCCCTGATATCACGGTTCATCATACCCCCACAACTGAATGAAAACTTGTCCTTGAGTTCCTTACAAAATATTGGAAAGGTATGGGATTTTTGACTGAATGACAACTGATGGTGACATGGGTGATAGACTCAAAGTGCCTGATGAACGGATTGACAAACATATTACAACATTGGTGTTCATAACCATTATGGCGAACACTATACATAGATGACATCCAAACCCTCATTCGATAGCTTAAAGAGAAAGAGAGAGAGAGAAAAGAGAATGAGGTGCATTGTTGTCGATGTTAGAAATGTGCACTCTGTTGTTTATCCATAGCCACATGATGAAGCATGTTCCTTGCATAACTGCTTCCATTCCAGTCCATCCCAAGTGCTCCCTCCTATCCCAGTCCATTGTTCGTATGGTTGCCATCTACACATACAACACAGTCATGAATTAGCAAGGATAGATAAGATACAATGTAGTTGATACCTTGCCCCGATATGAAGTACATTGGCTAGGTTGTGGGTATGACAGATATTGGGTTAGAGGTTTTTAATTGATAACTACCTAAGGTGTAGGGGTGAGATAGGTAATAGAATGGAAAAATTTGTGACAAGGCCCCCATAACTAAGAGCAAACCTCTGGTAGAAATAGGGCGGAAATACTGAAGGAACAAGAAAGATAAGAGAAATAACAATGGTGAAGCCAATAAAATGGATGGGGATGAAACGAGAAATGGTTGATTGCAAAGAATTTTTAAGGGAAAGAACTTAACAATTGTACCATAAAGGAATGTCAGTGGGTCCTCCCCAAAGCAGGCTCATGCCTTTTATGCCCTGATAGACCCACAAACCAAAGAGTTTGTAGGCTTTAGGAATGGCATATGGAATAATGGTTAAGAACTTACCCATAAGAAGTTACCAAAGACAAACAATGCCTCAACCAAGATATAGACTGATCATAAAATTGGCAATGAGGTGGAATATGGGAAGAAATATTGAAGGAGAGGAGAAAATGGAATGAAATCTCAAGAGCAAGGTTATGTAAAGTCCCTTGTGTATTATATGTTTACGGTGACTGAATAGAATTCATTCCAAATCTAGATTTAAGAAACCCACATTCAGTGACCTTGCATCAACACATTTGACCAACCCGTCCTCTTGAAGTAACAAGAATGCATTCATAGAGTCACCACCATTCCAAGGAGAGAAAGATAGAGTAGCAGGAAGCAAGAAAGGTCATTAGTTAGAGGGAACCTTTAGGCATGGGTAACATGTCTTTTCAGTGCCATAACCAGTGCTTGTAGCCCATGTTTCATTATTATGTCTAAGGGGTGTGCTTTGAATTCTTACCTTTTTTTGATGTGAGAACCACACCATGCAAAGACTTATTTAATTCATTTAACTTCTTGATGTTTGATCAATGGCGGAATGGTGGAAAACCCATGAAAAGCATCCAAGTACCCAAGAGAATAGCTAGCACAAGTGCATTGAATCCCCTTGAAGTGATACCATTTTCAACCATTGAGTCCTTCCTTGGTTTGAAGAATACCAAGTCAGCATATTCATAAGTTTATTTAGAAAAAAGGAATAGTACATTTCCAAGAAAAGGGAGACCATAGAGTTGAATGGAGGAATGGATGATGTGGACTCATTGCTTATTTTATCAAAAGAACCATATCTTAGTATCAAAATTGAAAATTGATGAGTCATGAATTTGTTGGCCACGATATCGCATACACGATATCATGTACGCGATATCATAGCCTAGACGCGATATCACGTACGTGATATCACAGCCTAGATGCGATATCGCATACACGATATCACAACCTGTCTCCTCATCTATAAATAAGAGGTAGGTAGTTTTTAGAGTTATTAAGTTTAAGTTTTAGTACATCAGTTTTTCCTCTCAACCCTTCTCTCCTAGTGCATGCCCATAGTGTGGTGATTGTAATTGTACGACATCCTTATTCGAGTGTGACGTACTTGGACATGCACATGATCGAAAATAAAGATCGATATTACTTCATCATTGCAGCATCCACTTAGCTTAATTATTTATTTAATTAATTGTTATTTACTACTTTCTTAGTTAATATCTCTTCACCCTTATCTCCTAGTAACACGGAATGACTACTTGGTAACCCAGTAGCGTACTTAGGCCATGCACTTGGTAATCCCAGTGGTAGTTGTGCACAAGGTATAAGATGTGTACGGATGATTAAGGAATGGATGCTCATCACACTTAGGCTAGTTAGACTCTCCCTCACTCTTTCCCTTTCCTAGTTTAGTTAATATTATTTACCATCATACCCAGGAGTAGCATTAGTGTAGGAACACATCATACACCTCACTATGGACTAAACCATACGTGATAAAGCTAATACTAGTCCAAGTGGGAAGATAGGGAACTGCAATCTAAAAGTAACTATCTAGATACCACAACTAGTCCATCTGTAGAGTTCAATCAGATTGTGTGTGAAATGCTCATATTTGTATGGTTGAGTGTAGGGGTACCTCACTCATCATTGGCACCGTTGCTAGGGACAGTGCTAGTTATCTAGATTAGTTATATCATACAAAGTTGGTGTATAGGAATTAATGATATATCTTTTAGGAAGAAATAATTATAAAAAGTCACATATAAATTCACACACAATTGCACAACCATGCCTCTCCGACAAGACTATGATAAGGCCACATCTAGTGAGGCAATTCATTCGAGAACCAATGAATTATATGACAATGAAGATTGGAGTACGCAATCTGAGATGGGGGTTTCTTATAAACATAAACGAAAGCAGCATCATCCCAATGCACAAAAGCATAACTTACTCAATGATGATGAACCCTTGCTCGCCACTACAAGCCTAATGCAAATACAAGAGGCTGTTTGAATCACCCGTAGGCATTGTAAAGAGAGCCGCCTACCCAAGCTCGATTTAAACAACTTTTCCAATTTCTCAAGAGGCTATGACTTAGATCCGCAACAACATTTACAAGCCTTCTACAATGCCTGTGCATGGAACAACATTGATAACGGTTGGTAAAAACTTAAGCTCTTTCCTATGACACTTGTTGGCCAAGCAAAAGTATGGTATAGATCGTTAAAACCAAATTCAATATGATGTTGGCCAACAATGGTAGAGCTCTTTACTAAAAGATATCAAACCTACGCAAGAGTGTTCGCCTTGAGGAAACAAATCCAAGAGTGGAAACAAGCATAACATGAACCCTTGGACATGGCCTTAGAAAGATATTATGCACTGTTAAAAAACTGTCCAGGCCATGAGTTCTCTGAAGAAAGGCTAATGTACCATGTCATTGATGGGCTCCGTGATGAAACAAGAGAGACCCTAGGGATGTATGCCCAAGATCAACTATACAAACTACAAAGCCATCAATTCCAAGAGCTTATTAAGTGGGTAGCAAAAGAATAAGGAGAAATGGCTAGATGGGAAAGTGTTGAAAAACATTAACAGGACCAAAATCTCAACTTAACAAAGGTCCATGATCATAAAAAGGAGAAATCAACCTATCTCAAGGAGCAAGAACCATCTTTGCCAGTACAATAATCATTAGAGGAAATTGAGGCAAAGATCAATAAGATGCTGGAATGGATGCATAAAAATTGTGGAGAATGTATCAATATTATTGGAGATAGAGTTTTGATAACTCGAGAAGCAGGACAAAATATCATTAGAAAATTGGAAAGCAAGGATGAAGAAAATAAGAGCTCAACTGCCAATCACAAATATGAATGCAACATTTTCCTGTAGGATCACCCCAAGGGCCAATGCCCAATCTTGTTACATTTATATGAGCATTGGGGAAGCATGTTACACCCAGAGTTCGTACAAAGATACTGTGTTCGATCATAGTGGCAACAATCCCAGTCATGAGGGAAGCTATCCCTAAACTAGGGATAGCCTTTGTATCATCCGAATCTAAATGCTTATCTAGTTCAACATCCTATTTCCCCGATTGGGTCAACATACTCTATCTCACCACATTATTATTCTCCTCAGTACTATTAGCCCATGTCCTCAACACAACCACCTCCTTGTGTACCTTACACTTCTCCTAAATTTCAACATTCTCATCCTTTCCCTTCTTCTACATTGCCACCAACTTTTCCTGAAGTGTCTACACCACAACAACAACCCACGAATGTTACTTGTGCTACTATTGCCAAGAGCAGTGAGAGACCTCATTGACATCGAAAGCATCCCTTCTTTAGACATGACTGTAGGAAGGGACAACACAATTCCAAGGCCACTGCATTCTCCAATTCAGCACAAGTCCAACACTGTGGTGCACCCTTCTCTTCAATCCCAACGCCTCATGTCACCTCATCAGGGCCACCAATTAACACTCCAACAACAATATGGCCCAATGAATACAGCCATGGAGAGAAACATCTTGATCCTTGCATACCATCTTACGATCCCAAGTATCATAGTGGGTCAACTCTTTATCCGGGAATCACATCTTATAAATTGCATGTTGGAATCACATCTTATAAATTGCCCCACTATGCTTACTATAATCAAGTGTGTGAACCCCAATGGGGTAAGTATGACCAAATTTCAATGTTTCCAACATGCAAGGATCCTCATCTTTCATTTATTAATCCTTGCCATGCTCAACCATTTAGTTATGGGGGATATTCCCCATTTTAATAACAAGCGGGATTAATAAATATTTTTCATTTTCTTTAATTTTACAATTTTTTGTTTTCCAGTTTTTCATCTTTTAATTTCTTGTTTTACCTTTTTGTCTTTTTATCATTTTCTAAGTAATCTCATCTACGAATAAAACACTTATGTGGCTCGTTGGTTGAGGTGTGTTCTATGTTATTGGGTCTCAAGCAATCAATTATTTGGATAGTGAGCCCATTACACCCGCTCATCCATTCTACAAATAAGAGGTTCTATTTGAGGGTACAGTGATATTCTTGACATTCTTAAAACTTAAAATTAATTTTGTGTTCATTGTACCCAGAATGAAGAAGGATGGATCAAGAGGGAATGATTAGGGTGTGACATCAAGGGGACTTGCATATTCTCTTTGGTGACGTCTGTGAGAGTTATCACGCAACGTGGTTGTACTAAGATCCTTGTAGATCTAACTCAAAATGGAAGTAAGAGTAATCAAAAGGTACTCAAAAATCCAGTGCGGTTCTAGGGGATCCCATTGGAAAGACATGCACCCATGCCTGAAGGTTGGTGGCTTCTTTGGATTCAGCAATCGAAGAAAAAAACAAAAACAAAATAAAGAAAGTGCCACAAAGCAAAAATCACTCCTCCCTTGAACAAAATGCCAAGTGATCGTAGGCCTTGTTGTTGTGGTACTCTCATAGTCGCTCATCATGGGATGAAACAATGCGGTGTCACTAATCAGAGGAATGGACTTGGTCCTGATCCTGGAATGATGGGTTAATAACATATTAATCATGCTTTACACGCAAGATTCATTGTGCCCTGGGTCCGTTTCCTCATGTCCCAATCTCTACAATCCCTTCTATACCCTGTCTCACCTTGCTGTTCATGTAATTGTAACTCGTGTCTTATGTAGCATAGAATTTTGACCTCATTCTGGTGATACTTACATGTGTGTGTTTTGTGGAACCAGTGTAGATTACATTTAACCCTTCTAGTGCCTACAGACATTTTCAAGAGTGGTTATGCAAGGGCATTATAGGTTGGAACCTGCTTTGGGGAGGACCCACTTGCGTAATTTTTGTAGATTGCACTCATAACACATCTTCCACACACCATCTATTACCCTCAACATATTTTCAACAATGTTCTTTGCTTTATTACTATCCCTCTAATTTAAATGTTCCTATGAACCATCACATAGCCTTTTTCTCTCCCTTACCACTCAAGGCCCTTATTGATAAATTCCACATCATCATATTTATTCGTGCCTTCAGAACTAGTTAAATTACCTTGGAACCCTTTAACATTTGTCCACATGTCCTTAGTTTACATTGTTAACCTCAGAAAAATCTTAAAAATTCTGTGTATTCCATTGTTCCTTGATATCGATAGGTCGCAATATCACGTCCGCGATATCACGTACACGATATTGCATCACAAAAATATATATATACATGACCCCTTGCACTACTTAACATCATTTTCAATTATTTACTCGAGGGAGTTTTTCAAATTTCTCTCTAGAACTTGTGATTGCGCGTCCCTTGCTTTCATACCTATATCTCGCTCGCTGGTCCTCCGATTTTCATTCCGTCTGAACCTACTTGAACCTGGAGTGTTCAACTTAGTTGTGGGGGAGGGGCACACCCCGAATAGCGCATAAATTTTTTGGAATTTGTCATTGCCCGAAGGACATTATCAAGGGTAATTAGTTATAACATTAAGGATAAATGTGCCAAAAATAATTTCATCCCCTTAGTTATACCGGGAAACTAGATTTGGAAACCACCTAAGCAAAGAGGATTAAATATTAAAATCTTTAGGGAAACATCACATGGAGATAAAAAAAATTCATTAAGGCAATCAGTAAGGTATAACCTAACTTTGGTAACAACCTTACTAACGATGGATCCTGTGTGATTGTAGATGGCCTCGAAACGTGGACAACAGGAAGGTCCTGCTCAAGGTAGGAGTAAATGACCTAGGAGAGGTGGATAAGTTCCTGCTGAACAGCATCCAGAGCAGGAGGAACAATCATTTAGTATCCACCAAGAGGACCCTACTACTGTACAATCAAGGCAGGTAGAAGGAGGAGCTGTGGCAATGCTTGAATAGGGACAACATCTCACGTTGCCTCAGGATTGTGTTCAGGGCATCCATGAAAGGTCCATATTCACTACAGTGATTGTGGAATTAAACTTTGGATCTTTCGAAGAATTTACTCCGGAGGTCGTTAGGGATCACCTCAAAGGGTCCCCATTATAGCCTATCCTCTCTGAAAGCGGTGCCTGGTACTTAGGGGAAACATACCAATTTTGGCACAACAAAGAACAAGGCACCATGGTTAACATTTGTGGTGTGATAGTTGACTTCTCTATTCAGGCCATTTCGGAAGTATTAAACCTTCCGAATATAGGGCCAAAGTTTTCTCAGTTGTCTACCCATTCAGACCCTGATGCGTGACAATTTTGGTTGGAAAGGCTGTATGACAAGGAGGATAAGACGTTTGGAGAGTTGACGATGGAAGAGAGGATCTATTTCAAAATAGGGACTTATCACCTCTTTCCCACAAAGGGCTTAAAAAGAATATCAACATATGCGGCAAGAGGATGTGCAGTGTTGATGGAAAAGGTTAATGCTAACCTACCTTATCTATATTTTACAGAGATCTTAAGACGGTTTGAAGAATGGAATATAGGAAAGTTTGCATTGCCCTTCCCTTGTCTTATCAGGAAGCTGTGCTGACGTGTTGGTATTAGAGGATACACCAATGATGTCCTCCGAAAGCCCAAAATGCTTCATATGCTGAGCTGCTAAAGCCACCAGCTGCAAGGAAAATCACTAGTAAGACGCTAGGGTTGGAACAAGAAAAGGAACAAACAACAGGGCCAAGTGCAACTCAACTTGTAGGACCCAACCAACTTCCAAGCACGAGACCCAGCCAACAACAAGAAGTAGGGCCTAGCACGGGCTAGCAGGATCAACCGTCACTGCCGCAAGATTATAGACCATCGATGAGCCATCTTAGGACCATAGCTGAGACGGTTAGTTGGGGAAGTCGTGATAATGCAAATCTCTTTCATGTCATCGACGATGCCATATAGCCCACAGTTTCTTTGGATTGCACAAGGGGTGAAGTGTCCATCCATACAGGAGGAGGGGAGAGCACTTGGTCACAACATATCTCAGGGAATGCTGCATCATTTCAAGTGTAATTAGAAATTGGCGAAGGGGCCACGGTGGTGGTCATGCAGCACCAAGATTCAGCGGGAACCACAGAAGTGGTCGTAGACCATATTAAACAATCGTTCAATGTACCTATTGTTTCACCAGCAGATCTTACAAGAGCACGAGATGCTCAAACTCTAGCCAGAACCTCAATGACTCCTGCGGAACATGAGGATGTACTTGACTGATTGCTATAAACAGGATAAGTAATGATGTCCTTGTTTGACATCCCACAGGATGTTATAGTAATCCAATCAGATCTCATTTCCACCAAAGGGAAGCTGGTCTTGACAAAGATGAGGGCCAAGCATGTGGAAGTAGAGGTGCAAAAATTGCAAGAAAGGCTCATGACCCTACAAGCAGCACAGCGGGATCCCTCTTGATTTGTTCCCGCAGACTAGCTAGACACTTTCAAAATTGAGCAACTGACGAAACTATTGATGGAGAATAAGAAGGTGGTAGAAGAAAAGAGAAGGCTGTTTGGCATGCCTTAGTAGCACAAGTGCAAACTCATGCACATACCAAGGCACTCAAGGCCTTACAAAAAGAAAACAAGCAACTTGTTGTTGACAACCTTCGGTTGACCTCTATGGAGAAGCAAAAGAATGTTCTCGAAGAACATTTTCAACAGTTGCGAGAACAACTCATCAGGGTCAACCAGGACATGAACCATTTAGCCAGGGAAAATCGAACCCTCTCGATGGAGGAGGTACGCACCATCCGTCAGAAGACAGCTATTGAAATAAGCGCGTAGTAGAATGAGGCTAAACGACATGAAAAGCTAAAGGAGCACTTTCGAGACCAGGTGGGATGTATAAACAAATCATCGAGAAGGAGATCCATATGGCCAAGGCTCACATCAACGCTCTCAGTGCTCAACACATTGATTGGCAGGCCATATTGGGCACATATGCATTTGCCCACCAGGCGGAAGTCAAGAACCAAGACTTGCAGATCCGGGACCTTCTGTTTAATCGTGGGTTGAGTGCATATACTCCAGATTTTTGTAGATGTGAGATTATAGGACAACATCCCTTAGGATGGTCATATTGGCATATCTCACATCCACCATCATTGTTTGTATCCAAATCCACAACCTCTTTGATGATGGCAACTTTGCCCTCACCTTTGTTACGTGCATATTCAACTTCTCTCTTTTTTCCCCTTTCTCGATCACTACCTTCCTCTCTAAACTCCTCTACTATTTTGAGAACTATTTGAAATCTATTATCTAGGGAGTGCCACATTTGGTCCACCTTTGTCGATACTTGCGATGCAAGTTTTTGAATGGGCAAGATTTTCCTATTCACCATCTCTTCAAGTGGTGAGTCTTCTTCATCCTCACAAAATCTAACTCCCTTCTTTTGGAGGGAAGGATCTCTATTATATTCTTCTGCACTCTCTCTTTTCCTTAACTCACCTTCCTCTTTAGCAACTTGCTCCAACAATCTTTGTACTTGATGGGCCCTAAGCTTAGATAACCTTCCTTGGGCATAAGTCCCAAGGGTTCTTTGCATTTTGTGCCTAAGCCCATCTACGAGATGGCGTAGTTGTTCCCTTTGTGAGTAACCATGGCCTAGGCAACGATGTAACAATGCATAATATCAACCTATGGCAGCATCCAAGGGTTCATGTCCTCCTTGTTTCCATCATTGGATTTGCTTTTGCAGGTTGGACACTTGTGAGTACATCTGATACTTATCGTTGAACAGTTCTAACATGGTACTCCATCGCCAAATGGATTCTGGTTCTAAGGACTAGTACCAGCTTTCCGCTTCCTTGATTAGTGTTGGTGGAAACAACTTGAGTTTTTGCCACTCATTTTTTATGTTTTGTAAGGCACATGCATCATGAAATGCTGACAAATGATTTTGAGGATCAGCGTTGTATCCCCCTTCACATCATGGGATATTGTTCATGTCTAATCTTTTAATCCTGCTATCTTTTTGGTGCCTTTTTGGGATTCTAACAACCTTAGTTATATTTAGCATACTTCAGGTCGCGAGTAGGGGTTCATCGTGATCGTACTATCTATGGCATCTATGATGCCTCTGTTGTTCCCTACTCTCCCTCCTTTCATGATGAGTTTCTCTAGAATGCCCTCATCCCCTTTCTCGGCTGCTTTGTCTATGATTTCTATTTCACTTACCATTATCCTTAGGGTCTTTTCCATTGAGACTGCGTCCAAATCCTGAAGGAGAGGGTGAAGGAGATGATGAAGGTGAAGAAGAAGGAGGACCATCACCATGATGGTACCTACTTCCTTCTCTTCAGTGGTTGGGGCCTCGATCACAGTTACAATTAAAATATCCATCTTTGTCATGTGTTCTTGTTTCTTTTTCAGATCCTTTGCGTTCATTAGTACCAGAATCTAGGTTATGGATAGTTAAGTGAAGATTCTGATACACCACCCCTTGACGGAAGTTAGCGGGAGGAACATCATTGTGTGGGAGACTTCCTGAGGCAGGTTCACCGCCCTCATTTTCACCTATGACATATGAGACATTTTGAGATAACTTCCCCTTCATGGATTCATAATGTCTCTCCTATTGTAGATCCCTTTGATGTTGTGCCTCCGTGGGTTGATACTCTCTTGAGTTGTGATCATGCACAACATACTCTACCTGTAAGTGTTACATAACAATTCGTGTGAGAGCATGAAGAAGCATGCCTAGGACTGAGTAATCGGGAGGTAACACTATGTTACCTTCTAAATCACGCCAACGTAGTTGTTCATCCAGGTGTAAGATAAAGGTAAAGTTTGGTATATACTCATCGGGATGAACGTATACCACACAGAACTGTTGGGGGACTGGCGGATTATCATGTGTACTACACCTCTGATTGTTCCCTATATCTGACCTAGGCAGTGAAACACTCTCGTAAGAAGAAGGAGACATAATTGTCTATTCAGTGTGTAAAACTTTTCGTTTCAATAATTGTAAGATAACCAACCCTAAGGGTTCGTTCCAATGATGGGAAGATTTCCTAAGTTCTAGCTAGTGCACAAACAACAAAGTCCCTAACAATGGTGCCAATGTTGAACGGCGAGGTATCGCTATGCTCAGCCATACGAATACAAGCGTACATGCATGATCCTGTGAAATTCCAAGGACTAAGTGCTTATGCAATTTCACAGAACTCGGATGGGTTAGTCAATCATTGTCTTCCCAAGCTTACTTGTATAGCGCAATTGTATGGTTAAGTAAACTTGAGGTATATGATTTTTATATATTTTCTGATGTTTTATGTCTCGGTGCTACAAAGGGAGAAGTGAACTAATCAAGTAACTAATTTAATTTAACTAATCGACTATGCTCTAACTAGTCCTAATACCAGTATCCGTTCCCACTTACCGTACACATCCTGAACCAGTGCAACACTACTGGGATTACTAAACGCTAATTGTTATTGGGTTACCAAGTGTTCCATGCATGCTCGAAGTGGTCGTATTGAGTGTGCTTACTTGGGAGAGTTAACAAGGGGAGAGAGAACATTAATTAACTAATGAAAGCATTAAATAACTATAAATAACATTAAATAAGCTATTTTGAATGTTGTAAGATTTATCAAAAAGTTCGTCTTTATTTCTAGCCACAAGGTGTGCTCATGTACACAATGCTCGAATAAAGATCTGTTCACTTTATGACTCATACTGTAGGCACTCAAAAATAATTCTAACTCTGAGGAAGAAAAACTGCAAGAGTTTGGGTAAGAGACTAAGACTAACTATGCAAACCAAGCATGGCCACCTCTTATTTATAGGCGATGAGGCAAGTCCTGACATCAGATGCCCAATATTGCTTGGTGAGCTCCAATATCGCAGACTCAATATCACGGATGCGATATCGCGACCTCGATATCGCAGTTCATCACCATCGGACCAAGCCATCGGAACATACCTTGTAAAGGTATTCGTTGATTTCCATGAAATGTTTGACTCGGTGGAGAAACTGTTATTTCTTTTTAACGTCTAGCCCTTGTCGTGTTTCTTGTGTGAGAAGATAGGTAAGAATGCTACTATACCAATTTGTATTTGTGGGTGATTGATTGTTTATTATACCTGCAAAGAGGAGTTCATCAAGAAAGTGATCAGAAATTAGGTATTCATCCTCTTTGTTGTCTGATCACAACCGAGATAAATGATCGACAACAACATTCTCAGTGCCTCTACGATTGATCATCATAAGATTGAACTCTTGCAAGATCACGAGCCATCGTATGATGCGAGGGCTCACCGTTGGTTTATTCATAAGGAATTGAATTGCACTATGAACTGTGTGTACAAATATCTTATAGCATAATACATAGTGCCTAAATTTTCTTAGTGCAAATACCATAGCCATTAACTCTTTTTCTGTTGTGGTGTAGTTGAGTTGTGCACCAACAATACTCTGACTTGCACAATGAATGTAATAGGGATGTTTTTGGTTATCTAACTAAGTATAGCTCCTAAAGCAAAACTGGATGTGTCAATCATTATATGGAATGGTCTGGATTAGTCAGGAGCTTGTAGAATGGGTGTTTCTATGAGCGTCCACCTCGCTGAAATCCCCTCCCAAAACCTAACTCAAATCATGTTAAACATTTCTACAAATTCTACACCACTGAAATTTCCTGAATACCAATCCCAACTTCCTAGCAACCCATCCAATCAAATCTTCTCCAACAATTCTGTACCACTGTAGTTGCCTCAAAATCAACCTCAAATCATCTCCAACAACAAGAACAATTCTACTGTGAATTTGCCATTAACGCCAATGAATAATCAAACTAGAGCTACTGCTGCTGCGGTGAATACTGGTATTACTATTGCAAATGATTCTAATACTAGTTTATTGGGTATGTCACCATTTGGATTGCTTTCATCTCCATCATTTCTGGATTCCCCGATAGAATTATATGACTACGCGGCTGCTGGTTTTCCTTTTCCATTGCCCTCATGTTAATTGCCTCTCAATTCTCTAACTTCTAAAACTAACATCCTTGCAAGTTCCCACAAAACATGAAATAATCAAACATGGTCTAAATTGGGCATGCAAACATACCAAAGCCGATCATTGTTATGGCATGCAAACATACCAAATGCATTTTATATTTAAAAATAATCTTGTCAGTTGACAAATGAGGTATTAAAGCATTTCGCTTGTCGTGCGTGGTTGCACACGGTGGCCACTGTTAGCATGCTCAGGTGCAAAAGTGCTAGGGTTACATTTTTGAACTCTTTGAGCAATGTCGGGAAACGCAAATGCGGCTACTGCCACATCTAGTCAAGATCGAGGCAGTTCGAGTAGAAATTGTCATCGTTGGTCGTTACCAGAGCTCGTGCATCTGAATCTACCTCCACCCTCTGTAGGGCTATCGTGAGCTCTGGTAGAGGCACGATAGGTTTTCATGCTAAAATTCCTAATGGAGGGAGATCAAGGCTTCACATTCGGCTTTCCCCATTTTGTTCCTATTTCTGATCGAGTTTTCAAATTCGGCTCCTGCAGTGATTCTTTGGCTCCCCTACATGTGGCACGTGATGTGGAGGACGACAAAATGCACTACGACAAAATGCACTTCTTCTTCCCCCATCATGCCAAACATGTTGGCCTCTCGGCCAAAAAAATGAAATAAAATGAATCTTTATTATGTCCAAAGACCCATAGGATCTATTGGATAGATATTACATTTTTATAAAAATAAAGATAGACTCTACAAATTGACCAACCACTAATGGGGGCATCAAAAACAAATCATACAATCTTTTTTGTTGTAGCATTTTAACATTGTCTCAAATGGATAGTCATGACACATAAAAGAAACACATGGAAAATAACTATACACCTAAGCTTGTAAATAAAGTAGAGAACAAGTAGTTGAAGACAATTCCAAATGTAAATAAATGAAGTAAACAAAGTAGACTTATCACAAGGAATGACTTCATTGATGCTAAGTTGAAAGTTTTACAAATATTGGATGTTCATTTCCAAGCATGAGAAAATGAGTCTTAAAATCAAGCATTGCCCACAAGAATTAATTCTTGGAGCTTTCAAATGAAGTCTTACCACTAGGTTAACACCTTATTATAATATTATTTCAACACAATGAGTTGGTTACATAAGTTCTTTTTCATCAATAGCTTTTGTGAAGAGCGAGATCTTTGTTTATTTGCAATATCTTCCAATCATCTCTAATTGAAAACAAGATCAATTTATTTACTGAAATGCCCTTTATTTTTATTAGTATTTGTGTTGAGGTATACTAAGAGTATATTTTGGAGGTGTTAAGAACTTAAAAGTAATTGTAATATAGGTACATCCCAAAATATATAGTCCAATTAAAACTTTATAACTGAACATTGTCCACTAAAATTGAACCCATGATTTAGAATTTTCAAATCAAAAATATATTTAAAACACTAACATAATAGGATTTTTATTAAGGGCACTTTTGTAGATAATAAGGTTTCTGTAATCGAAAAGCTGCGTTTAAGTTGTACTGTAATGTCATTGACAAGAGTGCGATGTGCAGGATATGTAATATGTAATAAAGCAATGTATTTCGATAAGCCACACGCATCCCGCGATTAAGACAATGTTCTCCTGCCTTTTAAATTTTGGAGCGATCTTGATTTAAAATTCCAGTGTTCCCGTTCTCTGTTTCATTTTTCTAACTACATACGTCACTGCTAAATAATGTTATTTTTAGATGTCGATAAGCTATGATGGTTACAAGTCATAGATTCTTTGCAGTTCAATAAGAGACAGCTATTTATTTTGCAGTAGCAACAAAAATGATACTCAGTGATGTAAACAGCAATAAAAGCAATACCTTTCATTATTCAATTGTCCATCTCAACCTTCTATTTTTCATTGCCATACCATATTTCAGATCCATTGAATTTGTTTTTAAGATAATAAAAATATTTTATAAAAAGGTTTTCTTTTAGGTGTTTTTTTAATAGTAAGATTTTTTACTGGGTAATTCTAAATTATGGATATA
Organism: Gnetum montanum; assembly: GCA_015680685.1. Lineage (NCBI taxonomy): Eukaryota > Viridiplantae > Streptophyta > Gnetopsida > Gnetales > Gnetaceae > Gnetum > Gnetum montanum. Next base: position 502,874 of record MNCI01017692.1, read on the forward strand.
ATTTAAGTAGGCAATACTTAGTTATAAATTTTTACTTTGACCATAAATATTGTTAAACAAAATTTCTGTTCCCTCCCCTTCTAGCACCTTTATATCATCCATGTATTTTTAATTACCATGTGAAATTTAAGATCCATCTATGGATTTGTTTTGGAAGATTACAAAAAAAAAATTAATTTAAAAAAATTTGCCTTAAATGCTAAATCTTTATCCCCTTTGTCTTAACTTTGTATTTTATATTAGTGGTAACAATCTTGGCTCAAAAACCCTATATCATAGGTTTGATTCCCATGAGCAACACTACGTTTTGGATTTTTTTAAAAAAAATCTAGAAATGCGTTGACTTATAGGGGGTGTAGAACACCAAAAAATGAACAACAATTAAAAAAATTCAAAGTACATCAAATTATTGACAAAAAAGAGAATTTAAAAAAAGCCCAACAATTTTCATCCTTACAACCAATCCTGAAAAACCTCTTCCTTTAAAATAGGAAAAGAATCAAGCACTACCCTCATTCAAAGTCACTCTTACAAGTTGGACAAACCATTTGTTTCCTCAAGGTAGATATAGGAAAGGAATAAAAGTTTTTTATTTTACTTTATAACAATTAGAATTTAACGATTAGTTCAAAGTATTTATACACTTTATCCTTAAGACAATACGTTTTAGAATCTAGCTTAATGATTAATGGTTGAATAACTATACCATAGGAGCAAAGCTTTGCTAGGATGATTTTCTCTCTTATTATCTACTTGATTAGTTTCAAATAACTTATGTGCATATGCCCATGAAGAGGAAGTTATCCTCTTTTTTATATAAAGGCACATTTTTATTCATTATTGATAAACACCAAAAAAATAAGACTCAAAGCATTGTGTACTTTATGTGTAAAAGCAATTAATATATTTACCTATATATATGTAGCCTACGTACATATATGACATTTTTTCATGACATATATGTAGCCATCGTTTGAAATCTTAGTGATTGTGGTTAGATGTAATCATGACTCAATAATAAAGATCAAGATTGATTTTTTCACATTGCGCGGAATCTTAGTGTTGCTCATTAGCATAATTTTTACATTTTCATTCAGTTTACTTATTTTTGAAATGTTCTTAATATAACCTTGAATGTTAAATGTGAGTTAGCTTGGTAATCTCAGCAGTTGACTAACTTCGTTCATCCAACTAGTAGTTAATGCATGAATCTTGAAACACACTCTCTAGTTAGTATAATAGGCTTTATTTCCATTTTCACTTCATTATTTAATTTACTATTTTAGTAATTTTTATAATTAGTAACTATGACCATTGTAACATTAATAATCATATATCTTAGTTATACTTAACATTTTATTAAGGACTACCACAAGTATAATTAAAGTCATAATAAGCTATGATCTCACTTAACTAGGCTAAACTATGACACTTGTAAACTATTTAGTTGGGCATTCGACATACTCACTAATTATTTAGTGATATTATTGAGGATGATACCAGAAATTTAGTGCTAGTTAGCATTATGCACAACTATTGTAGGATTCAAAAGATTTATCTTCCAATATATTGTTACATTATTATATTAACTCAAACACAGACATGACTAATTATTAAAATAACTAGCTTCCATGAGTCAAGAATTTCACCATGCACTAAAAATCATCATCATCCTAGCCTTGACCCAACAAAATAGGGTTGATTACACCATGCACCAACAATATTTAAAGAAATAAAGAGCATGACAATTGGCAAGTGCCTTTCCAAGCGACATTCACATACACTCACTAGGACATATTCTACCAAAAGTACATATTTATCTTCCATCAACATGAGCAATTCTAATGAAGAGGTGTGCATAACAATGTTGTAATGCACCTTGTACTAACCTAAATCGTCGGTGTAAGGCTGGAAGAAAATAGACATCGAAACATCGTCAAGTAGGCACAGTCAACCCTGCCTTCGCTTAAGGGTGAGCTGGAAAAGGGAACGAAGGCAAAGTGCCTCGGATGGTCTGCACACAAATCAACCAAGGACTTTCCCGAGCGTAAACTAAGGCTTGCGCTGGGGTTATCGTAACTAATGTCTTAAAACGTGAACAACACGCATGAAATGTAAACAGAAATATATGCAGTGTATTGCAAGTTGATGAGTGGCGAGGTACCCCTACACTCAACCATACGAAACAAGCGTCGCATGCGCGATCCGGTCGAACTCCGCAGATGGGCTAGTTGTGGTATCTAGATAGTTAGCCTTAGGTCGCAGTTCGCTGTCTTCCCATCTAGACTAGTTTTGCATATGTCACGTATGGTTTAGTCTAGATGAGGTGTATGATGTGTTCCTAATCTAATGCTACTCCTGAAGGTAGTGGAAAATAATATTTAACTAAATCTAAGCTAAGAGGAAGAGGGTAAGAAAATCT